>QOCX01001439.1:16227-34880 GCA_005959815.1 Sarcophaga bullata | reverse complement strand
AGAAGTTTGAAGCGTATATTGATTGTTATAGATGTTTCTACTAAGTTTGTGAGACTTTAGGCTACAAAGACTACGGTAACTAGAGAGATTGTTAGACATCTAAGGGATTATTTTAGGGCTTACAGCCGTCGTATATTGTAAGGGACAGGGACACTACATATACTTCGGCGGAGTTCCTGGATATTTAAGGAACATGGATTCCGACATGTAAAGGAAACGCACAGGCAGAAAGGGTTAATAGGAGTTTGGGTCCAATGTTGCCCAAACGTGAAAAGTTGGATTGGCTTATAGAGGATGTGTGCTGCAAAATGGTTTTGGTAAGGAAGAATATGTGTTGAAAAACACTATATAAAAAATGAATCCGTTAGAAAGCAGACCATTTTCCTCAAAACATTGTTTTTTAACGTCCGACTGTGTATTAGACACTGAAAATTCTCATATAAGCATTTGTTAGAAAAAGTCCCGTACGTTGATCCACTTGTAACACACTACTTCGTGTTACGCACATGCTTAAAGACCCTGTTTTCTAGACGTCTTAAACCAACATTAGCCACCAGGAGACACAAGAGAGGGGATAGTCCCCCCTGTGGGGTGCCTCTGGTTGCACGCCTAACAACAGAACATCCACCCAGATTCGAACGGATTAGTCTATTACCCAACATGTGAGTGATAAACCGCCCCAGAAAATCGGGAGCACGTATATTTCCTAAGCGAATTCTCAATTGCAGAAGTGGTAACATTGTTAAATGCCCCCTCAATATCCAAGAAAACTAACAGTGTGTGTATACTCACTCCTAGCCAAATTCGCCTCAACAAAACCTGTCACATCATGCAAAGCGCTCTGAATCGACTTACCCTTTAACGTAAGAGTGTTGCGACTTACTCAACAGAGACCGGTTTATGTTCGACCTCAAATATAGGTTTCAAAAGAAAGGATGAGAGCGATATCGGTCTATAATCCTTAGGGCCGAAGGTACTGGGTTACCGGCTATCGGTATGAACACTACGAGCGCATCTTTCAAATCATCAGGTATATTACACCACCTGAGAGAGTCCTTGTACACGTCCACAATGTATTCGTGTAATATATCACCAGTATGCTGAAGCAGAGCTGGAAAGATATCATCCGGACCACGCGATTTAAAAGGCTCAAAGCTACTTTAGCCCATTTGACCCTATCCCTGGTAACGATCTCTTCCAAATCGGGAATCATGCCAGCATTACATATGGGATCAGCTATACCCAATGGATAGCTATCTGGATCCACACAATTGGGAAAATGAGTGTTCAATAGAACATCTAGGGTTTCTTTTCTCGAAGCTGTCCGCATGCCGTCGTTCTTTAGGATGAAGCCTACGATTTCGGGATTCTTAGACAGCACCCTGCGGAAGCCAGCCTCTTCGGCAACATCCTCGATACTTTCGCAGAATCTTTCGCAGAATCTTTTTTCCCTTTTGTTCTCATTAAAACTGAATCTATGGATCTCTTAGCCTTATTAAAGAGTCTTCTAGTACAACAGTGGATTCTACGGAGTTCCGGGCACCACCAGGCTGGCTGGCTCCTCTTACCCGCGTAAGTAAGAGGGCAATCATCTCTATAACAAGGCAACAAAATTCTCATCAAAGATCTAACGCGATCTTTGATGCCAGGAGTGGAATGGCCCCTAAGGGCCCAAAGTTCCTCCTCCAAAGCTTTCTCAAAAGCCTCCTCCAAAGCTTTCACTCATCTGAAACCCACCTAATCATAGACCTGCCCATGTTAGAGAGCGTAATATCAATTACAGCTTAACTAACACGATTTCTAAAAGTCGGCGTATTTCCAACATTACAAATGGTAAGCCTATTAAGTATAATAAAATTCAGAATCGACTCTCCCCTAGTATTAATGTCAGCGCTGTCCCATTGGTTGTGATGAGCATTGGCATCACAACCCAAGATAAGACGACATCTTTTTCTTTTCGCATACTCCACCAGTGGTCCAATTAGGTCATCAGGAAATGCAACCTCGTACGGCATGTACACGGATGACAGCATCAGCTCGATCCCAAGGTCATCTCTGTACGCCACAGTTGTTACATCACCTGTACAAAAGGAGTGATTAACAAGTCCAAATTACTTCTACCCAAAATACAGGTTCTTACCTGCAATTTGTTTTTGGAACAAATAACCTATATTCAGGATCGCTCAAGCCCAGAATTTTATTCCTAAGGATCCAAGGCTCCTGGATAAGAGCGATATCAACTTCAAGACGGCGCTGGGTAGTTAGCAGGTTGTGTGAGGCGGCTTCGCAGTGATGCAGATTAATCTGCATCACTTTTAGCCCCTTTGGGTCTTTGGCATCACCTATGTCCGGATGACGAAATCTAAGGAGCGCTAACCCACACAACACTACACCACCCTTTGCCCTTAGGTACTGAAGTGAAGTCTGATCTATCGCTATCGGAACATCGCAGCCTTTTCTCTTACCATCATCAGCCAGGGAGTTGACAACTACCCACGAGCTGGTGTTCAATCCGTCATTCTGTTTATCAGTTTTACTTATAAGTTTAGGTATGCTATTGACCTGCCTAAATGCAGGCGGCACCCATACCATCACTATTGGACGCAGAGGGAGGTCGGACTGAGGGATCACCTGCAACCGAGCTCCGAGCCAGAGTTCACTAAGTCACTGCACTGATTCCAAGAAGAACTTTGCAGCCTCCTCGTTTTCGCAGTCCACTAACTTGATGCCTTTGGACCATTCTATAGAGGATATACGGGCATTACTGTCGTTACAACTTACCTCTATCATAAACTCGATGAGCCTTTCTTCAATTAGATCCCGTCTTTCAGAAGAGATTTTACCATCCAAATCTGACCTACCGATAAAAGGGAAGGATTAGTTCCAAGGCTCTCCTGCTTTTTAGGATGCTTTCAGCCGGAGAGAGGCACCTCCTTAGATCTGTTTCTCTTCATGTGATTTCCCTTTAGGGAAACCTGCATAGGAGATCTAACCGTCGACGTGCCCTCCTTCGGTTCCAACCTTGTATCCTTCTTCTGGGATAAAGGATTTGCGATAGTTTCTACCCCCTTTCCTTTATCCACTGAAGAAGGAACACCATCACCCTTACTCTTCACTGGAGGTTTGGAGACTCGAGAAGTCTTTACTCCAGTTGAGAGTAAGCGTGTAGAACCTTCCAGACACTTGTTTACCGTTTTGGAAGTAGAAGCAATTGGCTCTTCGCCCTTGCCCGCTCTCAAGGGTCCATAATTTATGCCAGAATCAGCGCCTTGTGGAAGGACACTGCCCGGGTATTTGCTTTCATACCTCGAAACAGTGTCTCTCTGTCGAGCCAGCATCTTCTGCCCCATATCGCAGCTTCCAAATCTGCTCAAGACAGTGCAAGCCCTGGGATAAGAATTTCTCTCTCTATCTAGAGCGGAACGTTTCCGTCCCATTTTTTTTCATTTTCCCAAGCAGCCCGAATCAGAGGCTGATTGTACTATTGGGTTAGAAGTATTCTGTTTGACAAGTGGGTTTCTCATAGGGGAGGTCACCACCTCATTGCTCTCTGTTCTGGATACGAGTGAAGGTGATCCTCTCGATAATTGTATCATCATCGTCTTCATTCGACAGTGGGGAGACAGAGTCTGACTTCGCGCACATGTCTTCCGTCGAAGTGGGGATCGCCGAAGCAATCGCCTCACTAAAGGACTCCTCAACAGTCGTTATCCGCATACCACCTGGTGCAATTCTTCTTATCAACAATGCTCGCCTGGATTTGCGCACTGAGATGCGACGGGTCCAGTACAATATCAAGTGCCAGTTCGTCATCATTGTTCGTTTTGTCCATATCCTTATTTATTTGTTCGTTATCTATATAAGTCCAACGAGTGAGGGAGAAGTAAAGTCGATTATGTCATATCCCCCGCTAGCATGACAAGGACTCGGTAGAAAACTTAATACTCATTAACGCGCCCAGGTATCAGTGAGGCTCCGTTATAATACAGTCGGATTATACCCCTGACTGCAAACCATCCGATAAGCACGGGTCGCTTAACTCTCCGGATTAGGGGTATAGAAGGATATACGTGATCGGGCGAGTCGAAAAGATCACACAAGAGACATCAGTCCGAAAACAGTCCTCTAACGATAATAGGGTAACCTTTAGTCCATATCACGACAAAATTGATACCAAGGCGTGGGTGTTAAGAATGCAAAGTTAAATGAGAAGGTTAACAGGAGAAAGTTATATTTTCTCCAAGTATCATGTTGCTATAAATATTTATTTTTTTAATATTATAGAATATTACATTTTTGATTTAATCTGAACTTACATTTAAGTACACTGTCGAATATTATTCTATTTTTTATTATTAAATCTTAATACAATACCTTTAGCTAGAACAACAATAATAAAAAACAATCTTATAATTCTTTATATACTATGCAATCGTAGCAATATGTGTTTAAAAATTTTAAAGATTAAAATGACTTATGTATAAGTAAGAAGGTACTAAAAAAGACATTTGTGTCACATTGCGACTCAAAAAACCTATTATTAATTTATTCGTTTACAATCATAATAATGATAATTAATGAAAAATCATTTTTATGTAAAAATTTTAATATTTTAAAGATTATATCCGATTGACACGGTGGAAACAAACAGAAATCATGACTTATTTATCCCTCTTTTTTTCTACACTTCTGCGCTCCCAAACGAAATGAGTCGTCGCAAATGCGAAATCGCTAAAGTCATCGCGTAAATCGGCTGATACATATACTTATTTATTTTGTTTCAATTTTTTTTTGTGCAAAATGGAATTATAAACAGTAGCATGTACTTCTTAAAAAATTATTTTTTTAATATTTTACTTCAAAATAAAAGGAAAATCGTTGTATGAATTTAAAAATTCAAAAGTTTTATTGATATAAACATACTAATACAATAGTTTTATACATTACTATTCGTATGTTAAAAATTAATATACGTTGCGTTGTGTCACATGAACGTTTGACTAATTAAGCCTATAGAATGTAATTTTACTTTGACAGTGGTTTTTTCCTCAGTTGTGCTTTCACACTATGTATTTGATGTTACCTTAATTTCACTGAATTTTGTGCATTTTGTAAGCGAAAAATATTTTTTTGTTAAGGCGCGAAAAAAAGAAAAAGTAAGATAAATGTAAAAACAGAAAGTGCAATTAATAATAATGTTACGAAAATGGAAACATCGTTGACATTAAAATATTAAACAAAAACAACATGTTTACATTCATAGAAATCTCGTGAAGGTTCTGTTGTTCGCCTACGAGGACATTCTTCAGACTGTTTAGGTCGCTATATAAAAGGCAAATCAAAGCATGAAGGAGCGGAGTAGAAGTTAAGTCAGTCTTGTGTGGAGACGCGATGCTTGTGAAGTAAACAAATCATGGTTTGAAGATCTCCGTTACAAAGATCTACAGAACAATTGTGTCGTAATTGTTATTGTTTATCGCAAAGGGCATAAACAAATTAATAACAAATAAACCAATTCTTGATGTTAGAAACAGTTGTGAACAGTGGCACACAAGAGTTGTGTGAATAATAAAGGATTTAATTAAAATTCGACATTAATTTATTTTTATATAAGTTTAATATAAATTATTAAACGGTAAAAACGTAACAATATGTTAAACGTAATTGACAGCATGGGTACGTTCGTAAATGCAGTAGTTGTGCAACACTGTTCAAAAATGCAATATTTAGCAGCACTGACTTGTGTCCAACTTTTTCTTTTTTTTTCAGACAAATGGCAATGCTGTCGCAAATTTTTGGAAATACAACAGTAGTTTGATTTCAGTTGCAATAGTTTGCGTTCTTCGCAAAATAAAAAATTTCGTGAAATAATAAACAAGAAAATTTCGAAAAGTAATAAAATTTAAACGATATTGTTATAGAAAATTTTAATTATTTATATTTTTCCACTGAAATTCCAAGCCGACCACGAAGTGCTTTAGTCCACCAAGGCTTTAAGGAATTTCGCGATGCCTGTTGTGGTGAAGAAAATTTAAAATTTATTCTGTATATAAAAGAGGTATCAAATCTTATCGCAAAAGAATATCGAGGCATTCGAAAATGGATTTAGAATACATCATCTGGATACCGGTTTATTACTTCAAAGTAATTTTATATTTGAGGAATATGCCTCCTTCTTAGTTTTAATTGATTTAAAATAATCAAAAGCCTTTTAATTTTTTCCTTATTATTTTTTATTATAATTTAAAAGAAAGCTGTCAGGTCCACCGTCAAAATTCTCAATAATGTTTGTTATTGTTAATTTTGAGATTTTTTTTAATTTTTGCAGAACGTTCTAAAAAGCAAATTCTGTTAGTTCTTGTGCAGCAGCAAAGCATCTGCAACAGCTGATCACGCATTAACAACAAAACTTAACATAACTGCAGCAGTGGTGCACAAATTTGTTGAATTTACGAACGCACCCTATTTGAAGTTGGCTTTGTTATGGACCATCTTTTTCGACAGCATTTTAATTAAAGTTAAGCACGTATTCTATCACTAATGATTGCATCATCCTTTGTAAATGTAATGCTAATACGCCGGTTAGCTAAGCATAGAAAACGTAAAAACATTGTGTAAGTTGCCGTAAGAATGTTTGTAAAGATATAGAAACGTTAAAAACGGAACATCTGTCAACGAAGAATGTAAATAAAAACGAAACAGAACACAAAGCAGCACACACGAACACAACACAATGCAAAGAAATTCACAATTATTATGATTTTATAATATTTTGTCTAGCGCACTCGCTAGTTAGTTTTGTTCGAGGATCGACAGCCAACTAACGAACAAGGATCTAAAACAATGATGTTCAAGATGTTGATCACTGTTGTTTGTGTTGCGTTTGTTGGGGGTCCTGGAAGGCAGGGTTATGAATGAATGTATTGTTCACTCGTGTGATCATCCTCCCGGGCCGGCAACCTGTGAATAAAAACAAATCATTTTTATTGCTCCAAAAATGGATATGGGTAGTAGTTTTTTCACTCAGGATATTAGGGTCTACCCATGGGTACAGATTTTCAATTCAGACCTGGAGATCAACCATAACTTTTTGTCGGGTGGAATCTGAAATGAGTCTTTGGGTGAGTATTAATAATTGTGGTTGTTTTGGATATGAATTCGGGTTTTTAAAGGGTATTCGGGTGAGAAATGGGTGTGTAACGAGGATAAAATATGGGGGATTATTTGAAGGCAGTTAATTATTGTGTGGATAGGACTACGACCTTATGGGCCTAGTCAATGTATCGGTTGATGTTTGTAATTCGACTACTCTAGGCAGTCCATCGCAACCTGGGTACGTTTTTGTTACTCGTCCGAGTAGCCATTCATTCGAAGGTGATTGTTTTGTTTAATGACTACAATGTCATCGACTTCCAGAGGACGTTTAGGGTTCCTCCATTTGTAAAGTTTATGGAGCTCCTTCAAATATTCATCCTTCTATCTTTTGCAAAACTGATGGTGTTGAATTTTGCAGCTTTTGCCATCTGTTGAGCCATCATCATCTTCGTCATTATTTATTTTATTTGATGTTGTATATTACATTTTAGTTTATTTATGAATTTTATTACTATTTTGTATAAATATGCACCCCCTAATATTAAGAATTTAATGTTAATTTAAGTTCAACGAACACATAGGAATAAGGAAATACAATTGCTGAATTTAAAATACACTGTTAGAATTAAGTATATGAAATGAACTTAACAGTTAGGATTAAGTAAATGGAATATGTTAGATTTAAGTAAACTTGAAATAAATTAGTTGTACATTAGAATCCGATTTGAACGGTCTTTTACTCCTCGAAGTTTGGTTTTTTCGTGAGTGCTTTTTATTACAAGTGCCCTATTTTTTATATTAAATCACAATTTATTTAATTTAATATTTCCTAAAAATATTAGGAAAAAACACCATCTGTTCGCTAGGGTAATATTCTCATTACTAAAGTCAGGTTCAGCGGGTGATAATAAGGGTGAGCCAATTAAGAAATAACCTGGGGTTAACGGGTTAAGATCTTAAGTGTCTTCACTTGACGGGCTTAAGGGTCTGGAGATGAGCCATCCTTCTAATCCAGCCAATAAGGTTGCTAGTTCTTCCAAAGTGTACTTGAAATTTGCCAGCTTCTTGATATGGGATTTGAAGCCCTTCACTCCAGCTTCCCATAAGCCTCCCATATGTGGAGCTCCGGGTGGGATAAAGTGCGACGTCAAGTTGTGGTAGCTGTAGGTTGATATAACCAATCCCTTTAACTGTTTGATGAATTCCTGTCGCTGTTTTTTAATTAGTTGACTAGCTCCAACGAAGGTTATTCCATTATCGGAATATACAGCGAAGGGGCATCCCCGCCTCGAGAAGAATCAGGCAAATACTGCCATAAATGCCTGATTAGAAAAGTCAGATATAGGCTCTAAGTGGATAGCTTTGATAAAAAAAAAACAAATACGCTTACATAACCTTTGGTTATCCGACATGTTCTACCAAGATAGGATTTTATATCGAATGGTCCTGCAAATTCAACTAAAACAGTAGGAAATGGTTTGCTAATTTGGGTACGTTCTGGGGGTAATGCAGTCATAAGTTTGGCGATTCCTATATTTTATGCAGGGTACGCACTTGTTGACTACAGAACTGATAAGATTCTGCAGTCTCGGACTCGAACGAATTATTCGATTTCCGCAGTGTAGGGTTATAAGATGAACGTGTTGGGTTAATAATTTAGCAAAGGCGCTTGAATAGGGTAGTAAAAGGGTGTCGTTCATCGTATGATAAGCTGTTGGAATTTTGCTAATCTACCATTTGTGCGCATGATATTCTTTGTATCTAAGGGTGTGAGGTAAGTTGCTTTTCTTGGGTAAAGGGTTTGATCTCTTCAGACAATAATATTCCTCATTGAAATATTGTGTCTGACAATGAATTATTAGTCTATCACGGTTGTTTTTATCTAATACACATCAAGTTCATACTCGGGTGGGTTAATAATCTATTGAGTCTTTCGTCAATAGATTATGGATTTTTCGATCCAGAACTGTGCTGTTATGTCGAATTCCATTTCTTCGAGTAAATGATGTGCGATCCCAAAATCGACAGACATATGACAATATTCTAAGAGTTTGGACATTTAGAAAATCTTTCCAAAATGTCCTGGGTAAGGGTGAGTAAAGTTCGCTGATGATTTTGGGTTTACAGTAGTAGAAAATGACTGACAAATTTTGCTTCAGTTTCGGAGAGTAAATGTGAAATTTAGAAATCTTTCCAAAATATTCTGGGTAGGGTGAGTAAAGTTCGTTGATTGATTATTGGGTTTTACAGTCGTAGATAACGCCTGACAAATTTTAGCTTCAGCTTGAGTTTCGGAGGATAAATGTGTTGTGGCCACTTTGTTGGATCTTCCTTCAACCAAGTTGGTCCATTCGACCATAGCTTTTCGTCTTTTAATTCCCCTGCGTTGCAACATCGGCTGGGTTGTTCGTAAGAGTCGCGAGACTCCCACTACGGTTTGCCACAAAGGTGTTCCACATAGTCAGAGGTTTGTTGAGCCATGCAAAAACTATTGCGGAATTAGTCCAAAAATTGCATTGGGTATTGTGTTAATCGCAGCTGAGTGATTATATTCTGCGCCATTTTTTGTTAACAACTCTGCACCACAAAAGTTCTAATTTCGGTTAATGAAATGATCTTGATAGGTGCAACTCTCTTTCTAGCGGAGAGTAGGGTTACGGATATAGGTCCGTTTATGGATATAACTCGTGCGTATAAAACTGCAGAGTATGCTTTTTCAGAGGCATCTGAAAAGCACATCAAACACAATTTTTGCTGAAGGTAAAAATTTATCCATCCAGTAACCCGTATATTGTTAATGTTATCATAGAATGCAGAAAACTTGTGCCACGGTGAGTGGGTTAAGACATTCATCCCAAGCTGTAATTATCCTGCCAAATTTGCTGCGTTATATTATGGCGGATAAGATAATTGGTGCTAACAAACAGCGGGTCAAAAAGTGGATTGCACCGGAATGCCGCTAAGGCGGCATTGAGGTTGGTGATCTTTGGTAAATTATCCAATAGTTGTTGGTTATTTGATGTCCACTTTCGTAGAGGAAAACCAGCAGATTCTAGCGCACTGATCAACTGTTCTTGAGCGATTTCAGCTTTTCGAACAGTGTGAGCACCGGCTAGTACATCATCGACGTACATGTTATCTCTCAAAATTTGAGATGCAATTGGGTGGGTATCTTGAATGCCTTTAGATGATCTGCGTAAAGTTCTGATAGCCAAATATGGGGAACAGTTAACGCCGAAGGTGACTGTTTGGCAGTTTCATAATCTTGAATAGGTTCGTTGACGCTTTTACGGAATGACATTCTCTGATAGGGTGCGTGAGCAGAGGAGTTTAATTGAATTTGTCTTTACATTTTAGTAATTTCGGTATTAAAAACAATCTTATAAAAGCGCCATATCAAGATTGAAACAACTAAATCTTGTTGTAGGGTAGGACCAATGTGTAGGGTATCATTCAAGCTGTTGCCGTTCAAAGTTTTGCTCGATGCATTAAAAACAACTCAAACTTTTGTCGTAACATGATCGGGTTTAACAACAGCATGATGGGGTAAATAATAATGGGTGTTTGAAGAAGTGTTAGGGTTATAAATTATGGGTTTCATATGATCTAAGTCAATATATTCTTGTAGCGCATTATCGTATTCAAGTTTTAACTCGGGTCTCCTTAATAAAGACTTCTCATTTCTTAAATATTGGACCATTGCAATATGGCGAGAGTTTGCTAACTTAATCTGAGGGTGGCGAAAGGGAAGAGTTACTTGATAACGGATATTAAGTAAACGACGTGTAGTTTTCGCGTAAATTTTCTCACAAGTACAATCATCCTCAGATTGAATGGGTTCCTCAGTTTCTTGAGCTATTATATAAAATCATATAATAAAATCATAGCAATGAGTATTTATTTCTTATAATTTTTTTTTTATTATTTTAATCAAAAAATTTAGTTTTGAGGAGAACCTAGTTATTTGCCAGAACAGGGATCTGGGGTTAGTGGGTCTAGATGACGGTCTTGAAACGAAACAACGTGAAATATTTGAGACGAGGAATGGTGTTAAACATCTAACGGATTACTTTAGGACTTACAGCCGTCCGAGGTATATTGTGAGGGACAGGGACACTACATATACTTCAGCGGAGTTCCAGGATTTTCTTAAGCGTCCGACATGTAAAGGTGGAAACGCACAGGCGGAAAGGGTTAATAGGAGTCTGTTTCCTATGTTTCCCAAAGTTGGTTCGGCTTGAAGAGGATGTGTGCTGGGATATGGTTTCGGATAAGGAGAGTACGTGTTGAAAAACACTGCTATGGTCGTTTTTTACGTCACATAATTTAAACTAGCACATAAACACTCTTCCCAACTCTATGTTAATGTATGATATGTTATGTTAGTTTAAGCATATTTAACACATGTTTGTTCTCTTTTATATAAATCAATAGTGTGCATAATCCATAAAGAAGACATGATTCTGGTTCTGGTTTGTGCTATAGAAGACTAAACGTCTACATTTTGTATAAACTCAAAAATTTCTATCAAACAAAATTAATATCTTCTCCAGATGCTACTTCGTCATGGACTCTTCTTCCATCATCAATTGAATAAATACATCTTTGACACTAATTCTAAACAAAATATTAGAGAAATAAATATATTTATAACAAAAAAATTATATTTTTGAATAATACGATTAAATTATAAATATTTATTTTTTGCTCTAAAATCGAACTTACCTTGGGGGTGCAACTTTTTAATTTCGCCCTGTTATTTGTTGGTTTCTTATAAAATTTTAATAAAAATGTATGTACTACAAATTATTCAATACTTTACAAAATTTAAATTTGATATATGACTTGAACGCTAACATACTTTAAATCGAAAACTATTAAACCTGTTGTTTGATTTCTTATACAAACAGATAAGGTGATGACAAAAATATTTTTTTTTACCTAAATTTAAATAATTTAATTTTAATTCAAACAGATATGTGCTTTACATGTGAAACATACTATTTATTATTTTGTATTGGTTATGCATTACACAATTTTAATAATTCATACATCTGCAAAAATCTCAGAAATTTTGTACATCTTTATTAATCAATTAATAAATCTTTTTTGTTAAGTAAAACTTTTCAAAATACATTTTTGATCAATGTAATGGCAAAATTTGATTAAAGTTGGTAAGTTGTGAGCTATTTTCCTCATTTTTTTCAGTAACGGTTTTATTAGCAACATCCTTTAGTTTTTTGGGGCTTAGTGCACCTAGTTCGGAGGTCTCCGTAATGAACCATCGCTTTTTGTTTAATAACAACAATAACATTAAGAGAGGTAGATGAAGTAATGAAAATCGGAAAAGTTGACGGGAGGTTCCACTATCTGATTTTTTATAAAATTTATACGCTGTAACGAAAAACATAAATATTTTCCTTTTAGTAAGCAGTCATTTGCGTTATCTTAAAAATTAATTTTTTTTTCAAAATTTGAAAATATTCATCCGTGACATCTGGAAGAATATTAAAATTTCTTTAAAAAAATAATAATTTATTTACGTTTTTAAATTGGTGTTCTCATTCATTTGCTTTGAGTGCAATACTATTATTTGAGCATTATTATTATAACATTTTTAAAATATACTAACATTAAAAACTTGGCATCTATATGTAATGAGATCATAAACAGATTGCCAGCTCTCCTACAAGAAGATTTTCGGAGGGAAATACGCCATATCATAGCTGACAACGGCAAAACTCAGGTGGTATGTAGTGTGTCAGAAACACATCTCACTAAACGTCAGTTCCATTAGTTCCAGATAATTACATTAATTGGTGTGTTAGTTTTATAACTATCTGCTTTAGTCCACAATCTCCTTAAGAATCCTCTGTCCAGTCTGGAATCCAACAATGCTTATGCGCCATATACGGCAATAATAATTTTTTTCCTCCCGCTGTTCAAGGTTAGTTTCACTTATCGACAAGCTACAGAACTCGACACCACACCTTACTCCTCTAGTACATACTGTATGCCTCTCACATCTCTTACGCATGGTCATGCTTCATCTTGTCACATTCCAAAGCACAGTATTCACAACGACGTGGAGTCATGCCTGAGTATTTCAGTACGTAGGAAATTGAACTGGCTAATATATATTTCCCAACTGTTAACAGCGCAACAGTCTAAGTATCACCTCAATATATCCCACCTACTGCAAGTCTCGACTTGATGATTTCATGTGAATTGGTTTTCGCAAAAACCCGAAGCCACCTTCGAGATAGCATTTTGGGATCAAACTTATGAATCGGAAATAAACGAGAACCAACCGACCAGAGTGACTGAAATGTATACCTGCTCACTGGACACCACTATAGTCAGCACATTACGAACAGCGATAATGCTATAAATTTAGCCTACCGTCGTTACCGATCGACGAACAAACCAATAATTTCAATTTCGTAAAGGCATCGAAACTCTGATTGGCTCAGCTTAGCTGAAGTTGTTAAATATCGGGATTTCGTAAAAACCATTCTTGTGAGGCATCAGTAAACTATGTAATAAGTAAGTGATAATATAAGAAATACTAAGAAAGTAGTAGCAATATTTCTTGACTTCAAATCAAAAACGGACGATCTATTTAAAATTAATAACACGGTAATAGATATAGTCGAACCTATATAATATCTTGGGTTTATAATAGACAAAAAGCTAAAATTTATTCAACATTCGACTATATAAAATCGGTTTTCTTATAAGAATAGGAAGTAAGATATCAAAAACTATCGGGGCCAAAATTTATAATACAATAACTAAGCTCCATTTTGAATTTAGGTCAACAATACAAATCAATTGATTAGAATGTCCAAAGTACTGAATAATGCAATGAGAATAATTCTAAAATGTGAGAAGTATACACATTTCATTGAATTTCTAGATAATCTCAAATGGCTGAGTGTAAATGCCGATGATTTTCAAATATTAACCCTCAAGGGTTTTCACTTATTTAATTCTTTTCTAAATAGTATAAAATATGAAAGAAATTATACTATATTTTTAAGAAAACGTATGAACTTTGTTGGGTTTAATATGAAAAATTAATTATGAAGAGAAGAAAAATACTTAATTTAACACTATTACAATAAATATGTATGAAAATAAATACAAATATTTTGAAAATAGGGATCTCAGACTTTACTCCTCAAAAACAATAGCTACTTGATTCACGCTTTAGATAAAGAAAGTGAAAAAACAACTTAATATTTCTTTTTCATCACATACATCATGTATCTATCATGTATCAGCAGAAAGTTGAAAAGCAGGAACATGATTCTCAAAGCTTAGAGAGAGTTAATAGTGAAATGAGGAAACAAAGATACTAGCATGTTACCTGTTAGCTACCAAATCATAGTCTCTGTCGCCCTATAATATTATACTAGACACTATGAAGTTTTTAAATGTCACCAGGAATATCTGGCACAGTTCAGAACTGTATGGATCTCTACACTGAATTCATGCAGAGATCATATTGACCTAACGCACTAATCATTTCCCTTTCAACCTGCCATTACAAATTGAGGCTACCAGACTCTACCTACTTCAAAATTCAATGCCTTAATAACTATTCAATACACATTACACCATCATGAAACCATTAAACACATAACACCAAGAGATAAGGAATTAATTATTTGATCCTTAATTTTATGAAATTATTTTCCAGGACAAAACTCTCAAAAGCAGAATTATTACTTATTTCCGTTAAGGGGTATAGATAGTATGTGCTACAAAGTTTATCTTTTTATTATTTTATTCGCATTATTTTCAGTTTCATTTATCAAATTTTTTCTAAGTATTTCTACTTTGTCTTTGCCTAGAAACAACGCACTCTGTGCGTTAAACTCGTATGTTACACACAACAACACATCTAAATTTACATAAACTATTTAGATATATGAAATACTCTTTTAAGCATTCCCGGCTCTTAAACACGAAACAATGAACATCATATTTTAAATTTACTTTAAAAAATTCTTTTATATGTGCCCGACAACTTTGCTTCAAAATTGATTGTTCACTAGCTCCCGTAGGATTCGTTCGGTTTCAAAACTAGTAAATTGGAATTTTATAAAATGTTCCTTGGAGGCTGTCCCATCCAGAGGACGTAACCAACTAAGGCAAATCATTCTCAGATAATTGATTCCTGATAGAAAACGTAATTTCGTAATTGGTAAAGCTTTCCTGATAATCTGGCGTAGTGCAGGCTTACTAAAACCAAATGAACAATTTAGATTATGACATTTTTTAATTAATATTTCTTAAATCTAACATTCGTCGCAGTCTACTAGGTTGTGTGTCGGCTTATTAGCGAGAGGACACGGTTCAAATCCCGGATCAGACATTTCCAGCAAGATGAAATATGAAAATATTTTTGCGGTGACTTCTTCTCAGTAGATTTCTGGCAGAAACTCTGACGGTAAAAAAAGTTTCTCGTTTGGAGTCGACTTTAAAGTGTAGGTCCTGCCACAGATGTATAAACTTAACACACACAACATGAGTGGGTGTAATAACCAGTTATGCATGTCATGGATGTAAATCTAACAATTTTCATTTCAATTTTTTTACTTTAGCCTAGCATACATAGGAATTCGATCTAGCTTCTCATACTACTTGTGTGTTTATTTTTATATATGAATGGTGGGACCTAAAGATTTTTTAGAAAACTTTTATGGTAATGTTCTTTACTCTTAGAGCAGAAATCTGCTGAGAGGAAGTCGAGCATTGAATGTTTATAAACGCCGGTGAGTGCTCTTACCCCCGCCATTCTGCCTTCTTCGTTCTTGACTACGGTCACGACTTTCCGGTCAACCATTATTGTGGTAAGCGATTGTCTTCGAAAGATCACCACTAGACTTGGAGTTGCTCTACAAACCGAGGATGTAATCCCGAGATCAGGCTCGCCAGAATATTTGTTTGAGACTACAGAGCAGACGCCAACGCTTCCACAACTTTATCTCGTTGTCTATTACGACTTCTGCGAATTCTGGCGGTAGCGAACTCAGAACCTTGCCTATTAGTAAATGAATTGGTATCAAGGCTCTTCGTCATTGGGGTGGGGGGACAATGGCGCAATTGGGCAACTACTGCGCGTGACCTCTACTTCTACGAATACCGTTGTCATCTCTTCTTGCGTTTATGGCATGTTTCTCACGGTTCACAGAATTACGAATTACGCCCGTTTGGGATGCTTTCCAAAGTGCTACGAAGTGCAGAGCATGAGGTGGTATGAAACTGAACTTCACCTCTTACGACGCTTCATACGACTCGACAGCCCGTTGACTCCTGTCGAACGCTTCTTGCACTTCGTCAAGCACGCGACTGGTTCCTGCGAAGATGGTCTTGTTGTCGTAGTACATCCCATTCAACATCGGACAAAATGCTAAATATCTGCCTTAGATGTGAAATACACGACAACTTGTATATATACAAGTATCTCAGGGATTCTCAATGAAACGCTATTGGGACCACAATAGTCTACACTTACTATTAAAAATGTGCTTAAAGCTCACACTCTATAAGTGAGTATATTTTCCATTATTTGGAACATAGGATTTCGTTTACAGCAGAAGCAATATACACATTTGCGAAATATTCTTCTGCATTCTTGCGAAACTCAAAATGTATGTGCAACACACCGCTCAAGTCTCTTAAGTATAATTAGAATTGGGCAATAACTTTGCCAGGCTCAGAACTTCTACTACAAATATGCTCGTATTGTATTTAAACATATGCTGTAAAAGTCATTTGAATGAGATCTTAATGAAACATTCTTCAGACTCTAATGTATGCCTAAAGCTTTAACAAAATCCGAATCGCTTTTTCACTCTGTAGAGTAACTACAGACAACTTTTGAATCAATAGAGAAAATTTCTTTTTAGAATCGCTCAATTGAAACATCTTATAGCCTGATTACATATATGCTGTGATTACATGAAACCGAAAACAGATTAGTGCAGAATGTAGTTCTTCTTGAACAGTAGACCCACCATTAAGAGAACCTTAAGTGACATTGAGAATCGAAAACTTCTGGAAGTTTAGTAGCTGTAATTTGATGTTGCAAAAACCACTTTAATGAGGAATTAGAGTTGTCAACTATTCGAAGAAACCAAAATACCGGGTTTCGAATACTTTAAAAAACCGCATATTTTCTAAAACCGGATTTCGGCTTTTTTTATTTGAAAACCAGTTCGAATAACCGGGCTTTTTCGGGTTTTTCCATTAATAAAAATATATACAATATACATATGAATATCATTTTTTAGTTTTGAGTTTTATTACTATTTTAACTTAAAAAAAAAATATAAACTCATTCACATTTCAGTCTTAACATTAATCTGAAATTAATTTCAAATTTAAAGCAGTATAGAGAGAGACTGTTGAGAGTAAAGCGCGTAGCAAACAATTGAATATAAGGATGTAGAAGCGAATAATTTGACTAACTCTAATTTCCGAAAAACTGTTATTAATAAAAACACAGGATACAATCTATTGAATCCCCCAAGATTCACTATACATATGCAATGTTTGAAAATAGACAACGAATAATATTTAGATAGAGCAAAATAAACAGTATTAATACTATTCATGTAAATCAATTCAGAGTACACTACTACCTACATAAAAAATTGAGCCATCATACATTATCCTTCAAGTCAGGAATTAGGCATACATAATGCTTTTCGATTGTGTGTTTCAAAAATTTTATATACAGCTCATTAGATAGAATGAGCGTATGAAGGACTTTGCACAGATATTCTCTCAAGTCAGCTTCAGAACAGACAGAAATTTTTTTGAAGAACTTTGTATCATGGCATAATAATCCATTTTATTGTATACCCATTCAAGAGATATTTGCAGAAAATCATAGCTGTAGAGGAAAAAGTCAGACGTAAGTAAAAATATTTCTTTTTTCATATTTCGTTTTGATGTCTGACCGGGATTCGAACCATGGCCTTTTCGTCTAATAAGCCAACACACTACCTACTGGACTACGGCGACTTACACAGTTTTAAATACATTATTGTTATATTTTTTAGATCTCAAGCAATTAATATGGCAGATGAGTTTTATGACAGACTTTTTATGACTATGCAACAATTAGATTCACAGACAATCTCAAGGTCGGATTTAGAATATATAGAAAGCCGAAATTCTAAAGATTTAGAAGAGAACTCAATATTACTTTAAATGAATTGCAAATCCCCAAAAAAGAAAAGAATCATAAAGTGATTTAAATGAAGACTTGATTATTTAGACAAATTTTCTAATAACTAAAAATTAATCAATTATATACATCGCTACTCGCAATTAACCCCAACTTCTACAATAACTGAACGTTCTTTTCTGCAAGCTCAACAATAAAAACAAAGCTAGAAACCGTTATGTAATCTAAACCATTTAACATGCGTCTTTTTTTTGGAAATATTATAAAATAATAAAAATATTTAAATCGTGAATAATTATTTTTTGTCAACATAATGCTTTTCTATATATGTAAAATATAATTTGGTACTTAT
>QOCX01001438.1:7594-34910 GCA_005959815.1 Sarcophaga bullata | reverse complement strand
ATTTTGGCGAAATCGATATCATCGTGCAGTTTCTCGTTGGTTCAATAATTTCCAATGTTGCTCAAGCGTAAATCGATTTATTACGTTCAGTGAGTTCGAAAGAATCGATGTTTCAAATTAATACCGATAGATGGCTCTAACCTGAATGGCCCACCCGATATTATCTGCATTAACATGCTGAGAGCCTTAGAAATTTCCAAAACAATGTAAACCTTTTTCAATCATAATTCCGATTTTAATGTTTCATTTAAAAACAATAAAAGTCTAAAAGAAATCATTTAAGGGTTCATAAGAAAAAAAACAGCCTTGAATTTAATACTTTTTATAAATATAATATAAAAAAACATTTTCTTCAACATATGTTACGTTTTTACTTTTAAAAACGTTTGAAAATGAGCTTTGTAAAATTGCAAATAAAAATAAAAATAAATTTGTGTTTCAGTTTTAATTATCAATTTTTTATAAAACGAAACAAATATGGTTGACCAATGTTACAAAAACTTGCTTCAACAACAACAATTGCTTATTTGTTATTCTTTGTTTTTATGCCGTTTGCGATAGACAAGAACAATTACGACACAATTGTTCTGTAGACCTTTGTAATGGAGATCGTCAAACCACGATTGCTTACTTCACACGCAACGTGTCTTCATACAAAACTTACATGAACTTCTACTACGACCTTGCATGGCTTGCCTTGCCTTTTATATAGCGTCGTAGACAGTCTGATTAGTGTTTTCGTAAAGGAATGTTCAAGTATCCGCCTTATCGAGAATTCTATGAATCGAAAAATGTTGTTTACATTTATGCATGATTTTTTTTCTTTTTTGTTTGTGTATTTTGTTTACATTTTTCCTTGCAGTGTTGTTGTTGCTTGTTGTTTACTTGTTTATCCCCCTTCCGTGAATAGTGGTGTTGTTGGTATATTTTTTGTTTATTTGTTAATCAAGGAAACAAGTCCGTTTTTTTGCTTTTGTAGCTTTTGTTTAACATTTTAATGTTAAACGATGTTACACCATTTCCATTCTCGTAACAATATTCTCTGACACCATCTTTGACTGTCATTTTGCTAGAAATCCCATTTAAATATTCAAAAATGTTTTAAAATAATAAAACACTTTAACGCGTATGTACAAAAGCGGAAATACATACAAATGTATGTAAATATGTATGCGTGTATGTATGCTCTCTTTCATTTCATCGCTTATGTTTGTAATTTCATTTAATTTGAAAAGTTTTCATCATGTCATATTAAACATGACAGTTTCTTTAGATCCTGTTATTAAAACAAAATCCATTATTCTGTTGGTAGTGTTGGAAACGAATTTAATTTGTCTTAAATCATAAAGAGCATAATCTATTGTAATGAGAGGGTGTAAGAAGATGGTAAGACGGTTCGTCTATTAAAATAATTAAATTTGGAATCAGCGTTATCAGTTAACTCTGTTCAGTTAACTCTGCTCATAGAGTACCCTACACCACAATATTACTGTTAGGATAATGAGAAAAGATTTCTAATCAAAGTTTGAATGCCAATTAGTACGTTAGGCATTCCCATTAAACATAAGCTTTGATCAAAAATTATTCAAAATTTAATTGAATTTGAAAAGCATAAACCATAGCCATATTTGAACTCATTGTCTATGTATCTTATGATATGGTTTACGATTTACTTTCTGTAACCTATACAATGCATATAATCCAGTTCCACTCCCATTTCATAATATTAAAGTGAATTGATTGCCTGTCAAAGCCTATAGTCTAGAATTTTGGTATGTTTTTGTCCAACGAACCTTCTGTAGATGTTTCGGGAGATCACATATATATTGCTACTGAAGTGATAATGGGACAAACGATTCAAATCTTCATTTACAGCAAGATTCATTATGAGCGCCATACGTTCATAAGTTGGCAAAAAAAGAATTAGATCCTCAATATTCCCCGAGTTTCACATAAAATACCGTTTACACAGTCTAAGTAAACATCATTAAACATTTGCAAGGAGAGTTAATACTACTATACTAGTTAATCCACTTTTACAATATTCTAATCAAGTAGTTTACATAGAAAACGAGTCAAGTTATGGAACCGTGTTTAGATATTTACTTTATAACAAGCCGTAATGTAGTATTCAAGACCGTTGGAGCGAGTATGTCTTACTACTGCACAGTTCACATTGATGCCGTATACATCAGCATATTTCACTTACCGCAAATTCAATTTCAGCAAACATTTTATCTGTAAACCCTTCCCACAACTGTTATTAATACGTGCCTGCAGTAATATGTGCCTCGATACAGTCTACTGTAGCCGCATAAATATATTGAAACTAATTTAGAAAAAACTGCAACTGCATCAAGTGAATTTTGTAATTTAGGCATCTGAAATATTCCCATTTAGATAACCTTGGACACAATTTTTAAATCATGGATTCTTACAACCACAGATACATTTAGATGCTGGCAATAGGTTCTCTTGCCAGGCTATTTTTGTAATACCTCTTGTCTTAAGAAAATTGGCTTTGAAAATATCAACTTTTTTGCTTGAAAATTCTTTAGAAGTTCAGTGGTTATTTTTCAACATGTGGAACATAGTACACTTACCCGACTATATGCAAATGGTATTCCAGAGGCTACTCTTTGGAATCGTGTTAGTGAGATATCTGGAATAATTTTATGATTTGAGAAATTTACCTTCACACCCGTAATAATATTGTGAAGCTTGAAGCATTGAAAATCTGAAAAACAGCAACTCAGTTAAAAGCAATGTACACTGTATGAGTTCCTTCTGAGATTCAATCGGTTCCCTTGACGAATCCTATTAGATTCAAACAGAGATACATTTCCGAAATTGTAAAACTAAAACCAAATCCCTAGTTTCCCATGAAATAAGGCATTTACACTTAAAAGGCTGTACGAGTTATTTTTGCTGTTTATCCGAAATAGTTTCTTCAATTGTAATACTGTTCATAGCCTACTTTTAGTGTACGTACTATCATACAGTGTCTAGTAATTATAGACATATTAACTTGCTTCTAAAGTTGAGTTTAGTAAAAGTTAACTTTAACTAAAGTTAACTGTAAAGTCTTCTTTAACTTATTTTTCGTTATTACAATCTGCTGATAAAATAAAGTTAACTTTTTTTAAAAATAAGGCATTGGCGGTGCAATATTCATAACTTTTACCAAATCAAAGAAGTTTTTTTTTCTTGAAAACGCTGTGGCAACAACGTGTATTGAAGTTTAAACATAAACTCAACTTTAAATGTTACAAGTGAGGTTATATTCCCTTCAGCTGAACGCTCACTTAATGAAAAATAAATTATTTGCCCGTTAAAATCCTGCATTCAGTTAAAGGCAAGTTGTTATAATAGCCCTAAGTCCGTTTGAATGCCTGACGAGAGCCAAAAAGGCTTTGTTTCCTTTTGAGGCTTGAGCATTACCACCTAGCTTTCCTTTCTTTCTTGCAAAAAACTTTAAACCACAACTAAATGTAATAAACGTCTACTTTGGTACAAACCATAAACACCCAAATACCTCTAAAGATACAAATCCTGGTAACTAATACGCTAGCTCCCAAAGAACAGAAGTGTCATCGTTGATTTCATAGACAGCAAAGGCCTAATGACTAGATGTTGTTCAAGAATCCAATTTATTTCCTATATTTGAACATAAGCAAAATCCATAGGTCATCCAGCAGCTCGATCACCAGTAAGATCATTTACTGGACAGCTTAAATGCTTTAGAGCTCATATCATTTCGATATAATATCGACCAAACTCTGCCACTGCCTATAAACATCTGCTTAGGTTTCGCTATTTAATTACTAAAAATATAGCAAGCAGCTCTAAAGGAAAATCTGTAATCATTGGAGATTTTAATAGGTCGATTTAGGATTTTAATTGTCGAAAGCAAATTTTATCGCATAAATAACCGCTTTTGTAGGCTTTATCTAAGCTATGAGCTGTGAGTTAAGGTTGAGATCTCGCCATCCCCAAGCACAGAATTTATAGTCCAATCTTCTATGGAAAGTATTTTGATCCTTCAGATCAATCTAAAGTTCAGCGTAGTGTAAAATCGAACATAGTCTATGACAGCGTTGTAGATCTTATGCAACATATAAGAACTAAGATTCCATTTCGACCTAGAAGTCTTATTATAAATGCAGAAGGCACATGATATCTTCTTCATCCAGCCTTTAGTACTGTACTTTGAAAATATCAAGAACAGAAAATAAAGTTCAAGGTCATGTCCAAGACGGCAGATTGAGATCCAGCCAACCCGTAGTATACAGTTTTCAGTAAAATCTTCTCAGAAACATATTCTATTCCTTTAGGTCAAACCAGAGTTGAGAGCAGTGTAAAGTGCAACCTGCTTATCGATCATCATAGGAATGTAATGGTTTATGACCGCACTGTATGTATAGAAGCTCTAAGACCTCATTTGTTCTCATTCTTACAAATCCAGAAGGGACATCTTACCGTGTTTATTCTGCTCCTTCTGTAGAGCTTCCACGAAATATTGAATTGCACGTCCAAGTATTTGGCCTCGTTCAAAATGTCCTAAAGTGGTCTCAACTAATATTCTGGTCTAGAACCAGAACAAACAACAAAAGTCTTTGATGGTCTTTTGGAATCCCACATTATTTGATTACAAGACGTTCTTCAACTCAAATCCTTCTTTGCTTTTTAAGTCTTTGCATTAGAAAATTAATTATTTTACATGCCTAACACCACCCACTCAATAGACAGTCTTACAATTAAAGCAATTCAAAACAAATTCTTAATAAAATATTCCAAAAGAAATTAAATTTTTTTGTTAACCCACTTAGGCATTCAAATGAACACACAGTAAAACATTTAGTAATGCTCACCACAGCCTCACAATCGCTAAGGCTGACTGTACACTGTCGTCAGTCAGGCAGTCAGTCAGTCATTTTGTTTTAGATTCAGTCATGCATGCAATTATTTAGTCTCAGCAAAATAGTAACGCGAAAATTACAGTATTTTTGGTTTGATTTCCACACACACAAACAAAAACAAATAAAAAAAAAGGTGTTTTGAATAAATTTTACAAAAAGATTTACAGAATTTTTAATTTTCCATAAAAATTAAATTTTATTAAATTGAAAATGTCAAAATATTATTTAAAAATAATAAAAACATGTCAATTGCATTCTCACATTTTCAACATTTTCACAAAACCGCAAAATAAACTGAAAAACTTTGTGCAACAAACTGAAACAAAAAAAGGCGATTTTTTTTAATAATAAAAAAACACACACACACACACTCTTATCTACATTTATCTATGTATGTATGTACATAAATATGTAAAAGTGAATGCCTGTTTGTTTGTTGCTTTCAGAGGTATACGCAGATATCTGCTTATGCCGACTGAATCTCAATAGCTGGTGGGGCAAAAAAAAATATTGAGTAGCGCAGTTTGTTATTGTTGTGAAGAGGAGGTTCCTTAGTACTGGGACCAGTATACGCCCTTCAAACGTCCGTCGTCCCTATTATGTCTCTTTCAAACCTGTTGCTTTGACCCTCTTCAGTTTACTGCTCGATAACAATTCCCTGCCTAGCATCTGCTGTTTGCTTCGCAGATGCATTAATGCTTACATTTTCCAAGAAAGTGTTTCGACGATTTATTGTGATTGTCACAGAATCTACATGTTGTTGGGCCCACTTTCTGAATAAGTGTACTCGGAGTCTACAGTGTCCTATTAAAAGATCGCTTATAACACATAACATACATAATTGGCCATTACAACCTTTCAGTCTGGATTAAGGCCTAGCTTCCCATACCACCTATGTTGTGTGTGTTAATTGCATACATGAGTGGCGGGACCTACAGTTTAAAGTCGACTCCCGAACGACATATTTTTTGAGAAGCTTTTATGGCAATTTGTTTGTCAGAAATCTGTTGAGAGGAAGTCGCCGAAGAAATATTTTTTTTTTCATATTTCGTTTTTGATGTCTGACCGGGGATTCGAAACCTGGCCTTTCCAACACACTACCTGCTAGACTACGGCGTCTACAATCGATTATCAACCACAGTTTATTCTTGCATAGTCTAATACATGACTTAGATCTCCTGTCATTGGAAGTATCCAAAAAAATTTTTGATTGCCTCAAACCCACTTGGGTTGAGCAGAATCTTTGCCTCCCTTTATCTTTCCTTTCCTTAAAACATATGCCGGCACTGGACACAAGGGGTCTGGCTCCTGCAACGGTGCATGCACGCCTGATTGCAAATTGCCGAGAATTGGTATCCACATGATTTGGTATCCTAAAAACTGTAGCCCTGTATTGCCTCCGATAACAATCGGAACACCGCACAATCGCTTGTCCGCCACCAGCCGACCGATGGCTTCCTGAGGGGGAGAGAGCCCATAGTCATGGGCCAGGTATGCTGAAGTAAACCAGAGGGTCCTCGATGCAATCTCGAGGACCATGGTTACGGTGTCCCTGTCGCTGAACTTGTAGGAGGAGAAGAGCGTTAATACTGAAAAACAGAGCGACGGAGGCAGTTTTGGAGTGTTGCATCGGCCAGAGAGCCAACCATTGTCCCATCAGCGTCCTCTTCGTCCGAAAGCGGTAAGGTTGCGCGCGCGACAATATCGATGCCGTCGAACAATTCTAGCTTTGAGTTTGACTTGTATTGCCTATACAAATCATTCAGTTTTTCCTTATAGTCCCATGCTATCCTCCTTCAGCTAACAAGAAGCGAGTGTTAGAATGACGACCTTTTTGTTTTTTTCGGCCCTTACACGTTGAATTGAGCACATCTTTCGATGACATAGACTTCCCCTTAAAACATATACACATGCTTCCGCTTGGGATATATTTTATTCTGGGATCGTTCTTGATCCAATTTCAAATCACAAAATAGTCACGTTGCAAGTGCTTTCAGTAAGCAAATAAGAGGAGGGAACAGTCAGGCAATCCATTTCTATTGGATGAAACTCTACCGCTGGCAGGGCAGGAATGATATCGGAATTGTTACTTTTATCATCTCCTTCCAACTACCGTTAAGATTTGAGTCTCTAGAAAATTGGAAAATTTATTCACCAATTTGGTTCAAAGAAAGCTTATGGAATTTATAAAATCGATATGCCCTGCAGTAGTATGATAGCTCAGGTATACCCAAAGAGAGAGCAACTAATGATAGACTGTGTTAGCTATTGAGGAGGGAACAGTCAGGCAATCCATTTCTATTGGATGAAACTCTACCGGCTGGCAGGGCAGGAATGATATGGAATTGTTACTTTATTATCTCCTTCCAACTACCGTTAAGATTTGAGGTCTCTAGAAAATTGGAAAATTTATTCACCAATTTGGTTCAAAGAAAGCTTATGGAATTTATAAAACTCGATATGCCCTGCGTAGTATGATAGCTCAGGTATACCCAAAAGAGAGAGGCAACTAATGATAGACTGTGTTAGCTATTGGAAATTTGCTTTATTGATTATTATTTTGTCTTTAATGTATTATAGATCCTCAGCCATTTCAAAATCAGTGTACTGTGTGTTACAGTGCCCCTGGCAAATAATTGTTTAGGTTAAGGTTGTCAGGTTATTCCTGGATTTTGGTAAATAGAACAGATTTCTTTTATTGGAATTTTACAACCAAATAGGTTGGTATACCGACAGAATTGGTTTGAGAATAGTGTTTGCTTCTCTTTATTTTCCATTTCGTTGAGCATACCTTCTCAAACATCCACTGAAGTTTGAAAGTTTTCCTTCCCTACAATATCGTCTGCTTTATTTAAGCATAACGTGTAAAAGGGGTTTGCGAAGCATACCGGATTCTAATGAGAATATCAGTTCAGTTGTCTAGTACTTAACATACTTGCTACATGCGAACTCATAGTGAATTTTGTATCTTTGTTGGTGGCATCCTAAGTTTGTGCAACAATATTAAGCTGACAGCAGGACTAAATAATCAACTGAACATTTAAAAAAAAAAAAAAAAGAAACTCTTTTTTAAATAATGAAAATGAAAAAAAAGATCAATTTTTTTTTGTCTATTTCACATTGAGCAGCAACAGCAACAACAACACGAAAAAAATTTAAAATTTCTATAGAATGTTGCATGAAGTATACATAAAGTCAGACGCGTTGTTTCTATTGCTACAGCACTTTTGAGCTTTTGTTGTTGAAATTTATGCCAGGGAAAGTTAAAGAAAAACTGCTCGAGTACTTGAAAAGTTTGTTTTTATTTTTTCTTCTTCTTAATGGTACCCATGCTAGATGTGTTGGGTTTTTAAGAGCCATAAAGGAATGCTGTTGCAACAAAGTAACTTATTGAGTATAGGTATGCCACAACAAAAAAAAATTTTTTTTTGTTAATTTTTTGTTTTTTTTTTAGGTTAACAAGTAGTTTAGTTGCCAATAAAAGATGTATCAATGCAGTAAATATAGTCAAACAACTTGAGCCAAAAACTGTTCCTTTTTTTGTTTCTTCTAAGTTTTTTGCTTTGATTGGAGAAGTTGCATGCAATTTAAGGAAAAAAAATAAAAACAAACGAAGAAAAACAATTTGCAACTGACCTAGATCTACGTTGGAATAGCCTGCAAATTGCTTTAAGAAACTAAAGAAGCATCTATAGAATGTAGATTTTGATCATACAATTTTAAAAATTCATGGACTTTAACCCCTCCAAGTAATCTGTTAAAGAAGTCCGTTGTGGATGAAAGTACCTCGTCGGATGAAAGTTCAGAACCTGATAGAAATTCTTCTACCTAGACCTTTAGTTAAAAAAACTTGATTGAAGATATGAAGAATAAGTAGATCTGCTCCGTGGCATGTTATGTTCCCATTAAAGAAACCACCATTCATAGCCGTATGAGTATTATTAATTATGTGCGGTAATAACATTACTCATACGTCCTGATCATTTCCATAATCGGTTACTAAACTGATTGTAGTCGCCGTAATCTAGTTAGTAGTATGGTTGCTTATTCGACATGAGGTAACGGTTCAAACTTCAGATCAGAGATTTACAACAAAACGAAATCTGAAGAAATATTCCTTTGGCTACTGCCTCTCAGCAAAACTCTTGAGATTAAATGGAATTGGAATGTAAAGTTTCTGAAAAATCTGTCTTTTGGAGTCGATTTTAGACTGTAGGTCACGCCACTCATACATAAACATAACACACACAACGTGTTCGATGTGATAAGCTAGATTGCAATCCTGATTAATGGATTGTAATGAACAATTACGTATGTATGTATTTATGTACGTATGTATGTATTTATGTACGTATGTATGTATTTATGTACGTATGTATGTATTTATGTACGTATGTATGTAAGTATGTATGTAAGTATGTATGTAAGTATGTATGTAAGTATGTATGTAAGTATGTACGTACGTATGTATGTATGTATGTATGTATGTATGTATGTATGTATGTATGTATGTAGATGTATGTATGTAGTAATGTATGTATGTAATGTATGATGTATATGTATGTATGATGTATGTATGTATGTATATAGTATGTAGGTATTGTATGTATGTATGTATGTATGTATGTATGTATTATATTAGTATGGTATGTATGATTAATGTATGTATGTATGTATGTAACAAAAAGATTGTACTCCACCATGCTGTTGCGATAATTCCTTGCTTATTACTTAACAAACACCCACGAGTTTACTTCTGACGTGCCTAAATGCCGTACAGGTTTCAGGTATGTGTTGTGGTAATTCATTGTTCTTGTCACTGAGCCTTTATACTGCGCTTGAATTCATTGCTTTTCCAAAACAAGTATTCTTTGTGTCTACGGCAACTGTTCAAATTTCGTTCACTATCATCACTTTACTGCTCAATAATATGAGATGAAACCCAAGTCACTTTTCATTGTAATTATCTTACAAAATTGAGATTGGCTCATATCCGTTTTACTTAAAAATAGTCAAATTAATTCCTTAACTTTCCATTTGACGAATATAAGCTTTTAAAACGCTCTTACTGCTGCATAGAAAGATTCTGACTTTGCGATCAGATCTACCTATGGATTTCAGCGAATGCCCTGATGATCTTGAATTCAATTCCGACTTGTTGATTTAGTCTTCCATTCTAATCTTGAGTTAACCACATATAACCTGAGTGCTCTGAAGATAGGCTGGTCGTCGACAGTTAGTATTGATATGTCTTGTCCTCTGTATTTTCTATTCAAGTTTGTTGAGCACATATTTCGATCACGTAAACTTTCGCTAATAGGCTCATCGTAATCTGAATACTCCAGCTTTATGACATTATAAATCCATGACCCATCTGTATAATGGTCTCTCTTAAAAGAGTATGTGACAACAAAATTATTCCTTTCACTTTTATTACTCATTTGTACTCCTACTGCTACTCTTCTAAGTCAACTGAACCGATCCGATTTGTCAGGCATCGATGCTTTTTGATGCATCGTTTGTTGGACTTTTCTCCCATTAACTAAAACATAGTCTACATGACTCTCATCCTTACTACACTATACGACGGATGTAGTTCCAATTACACTTGTAACGTCTTTATATGATTGTTACAAGTTGGACTCTTGCGCAATTCCATGTGAGCTCTTTCCAAAAATCTAGTTACAAACCGTTTTACCACATTAATGGGTGAGCTATGCCAGGCATATGATGTTAGTATAAATATTTGTATTCCGTTTTTAACCTCGTTGTATTAAAATCACCAATGTTTTGTACGACTTTGATCAATAAAAAAATCTAGAATTATTTCGATGTATCGATATGTTACATCGATTGTTTTTGAAATATCGATATACATCCTCCACCATATAAAACTTTCATGGGAGACTCCGGTCCATTGAAATTTTTGAGATCAATTCGAGAATCCGTCTAGCACTTAGTAGCTCCCTGTTTCTGTGCTTAGAATCGTTACTGTGTTCTGGTGCTGCGTCAAACTTTTTATTATCAAGGCCACCTTTGCGGGAAAGGAATTTAGCTTCGTCAGCAGCTTTGGTTTCGCTAAGGATAATGCTTTTGGTTGTTGTTTTTCGTGTGTTAGCAGAGGTATCAGGTTTTTGGCATTTCTCGGGATTAGCCAAGTCCATAACCTTTTCTTTGTTGAGACTGGCATCTGCTTAACAATAGGTTCGAGTTCCGGCCTCTGTCTCCACCTGAAAGGATTTATTTCCTTCTTTGTTTATTGTTTGCTTTTAAATTTTGCATAGTTCTGCAGCGCTTAGGTGAAGCTTGGCGGTTGCCAAGTATTCCGAGTGCTCCGTAAGTGATGAAGGTTCCTTAGCAATGCTTTTTGTTGGTATGGGTCGAATGGTATCTTAGTCTAGCCCATAACTGTCCAATGTCAAGAACTATAATTCTTAAGGCCAAAAGATCAAATGACTGTCGAAAGCCTCCTTAGCTGATGGCAACCTTATTGAGCAACCACCATAACTGAACGATATCCACCAGGAGGATTTATTAGAACATTTGCGAAAGCCAAAGAGAACACTTGCAATTTAATTTCATTCACTATTTCGATTGCATTGCACCATTTGGTTTTGAAAAGTTTCATTGGTTATCAGAGCGCATTGGTTATCAGAGCAAATGAATTCACTTCAGTCTTGTCTTAAACAAAAACGAATAAATAATCACTCGATTAACTTTTAATTCTTAACGGTATCACTTAATGGCATTTATAATCTATTGAATCTACCTTTGTTGCACTTTGACCTCTTAATGAACTTTTCTTTTGTCATTCTATCACATTATTATCGTATTGTAAAGACTGCATTTATAGCTGATTTATCTATTGTAACCATGGTACAGAGTATATTCACCATGGCTTTCATGCAATTTATTGACTCTTTTTCAATAGAATGGTATTCGTTAGGTATTCTGCTTTATCGTGTACATATCCATTAAGACATGATTTCAATTCCTACATGCAACCACATCTCACATCTACGTTAAAACATGTTCTTTCACGTGGCTATGTGAACATTATGCCACAATTGCATAACTATACATATAGACATTCACCTTTGGTACCATAATAGTGTCTGTGCAGTGGCTTTCTCACCATCGCCAGAGGCAATACGAACGTGTATTGTTAACACTGAGCATGTACACTTGGAATGAATGCACAAAGAGATGAGAAATTAAATCAAAGTCTTCATAGGAGGCAGTGTGGCATTTTGCTGACTTTTCAACATTAAAAGTTAACATAAGCAGCCTCAAAAGCTAGGGATTAATGGGTATATTCGTGTATCTGTTATTATGTCGCTGCTACTACTGTTTGCTTAGTTTTATCCTTAAGTCGACTTAAGCAGTGTTTTGTGTTCCTTATTGATGAATCTCCCTGAATTAAAATAGTCCAGATTTCACTTCGAATTTATGTTTCTAAGGTTGTAACACCCACTAAAAAGGAAAAAGGATAAAACAATTGCCTTTGGATAAATTCAATTCATATTCAACGTTGATCCATCTTTGAAATTGTCTCTTAGGTCTCTTTATTTACCGGCTTCCATTGAGAGAAACTCAGAAACTCGGACCTTTTAAGGTGTATAGCCTCAACAATACCTCGTCCATTGTTTGTTATGAGGCTGCTTTATTGTTATGATCTTGTTAGCTTCTCAACATTAACTAGGATTCTAGTCCTGACTTAATGTCCTGACAATGGTCCTAAGTATTAGTTTAAGTGGGGCCTGTTCCTATAAGGCTGTCCACCACTTTTCCTAACCTAAAATGTTGATCATATTGAAGTACTTCTAAGAACTTTCTTAGCTTAAAATTTTGCTTATCAGCTGCTTCGTCTTTTACTCCACAGTTACAAAATATTCTTATTGAATGTAGAGCGCACACAGGCCAGACCACACAGATATGTCATGCTATGTCATGCCATGTCCCTTTAAGCATTATGTTGAATTGTAGTTGATTTCTGCATGGCTAGACGGTTTAACTCGAGCAATTTTTTTTTATTTTATATACGTATACTTACAATGCCTTGGGAACAATGCCAAGGAACGCCAGTATTCTCATAAGCAGCTGCAACCAGGTTTTATGACACATTTCCTCTAAGGTCAGCCACCAAACTGAGGTACCGTTACCAGTAAACGTAGGCTAAGCGCAAGATCTGTCTGTAAGAGCGTGTAGAAGAAACCGTGGCAGTCGAACATGCGTTAATCACAAGAACTCGGTCTTTCGCAGACCACAACTTGGTGAATTTTGCATCATGACTTGGGGCTGCGCCCGCACGAAAGTCAACACACACACAGAAACTAAAGATAAATAATCATAAACAACGACATATGTTCCTTGAATGGCCTCTGAAACAGTTACAAACTGACAAACTGAGACCTATTGCTGTATGAATGGGTACATGGATACACAAATTGCGGAGTTTGGAACGATTCAAATCCCTATATGATCTAAGAGCGTCTAATTAATGCCAATAAAGTTACTGTTTGGTGTGGATTTTGAACAGGCGATGTTGGCCGAATCATCACTGTTAGCGAGGAACACTATTGGTCGACTATTACTAACCTATTTGGGCTTGGATTGGATAAGTTGGCGTCTACCAACAATATGTGCTTTAAATAGGACAGCGCTGCGTGTCACATAGCTTATGCCGCAATTGATGTTTTGCATGAGCAATTTGCGGTTGTTGGCTTCTCAACTAGAGATATTGTGTACTGGCCGATATAGTTCGAAATGCTTAATGTAAGGCTTACGATATGCAACTAATATATCGCAGGGTGTTTAGGAGAAATTCATCTTTCAACAGTAGACTTATCATGTTCGGGATATCATAATCCGTAAATCATATGTGCTGGATACAGCACATGTCGACATTTTTTGTATTGCCTTCATTCAAGTAAAGCTTTTGGTCCATGAGGTATGGATTGTAAATGAAAATGATGCTGTCATGGCAGAAGAACATTGCCTCAGAATCAAAGCAGATATGCCCTTCACACAAAGTGATGAGAATATTCTGGATGTACTTCTTGATACTGTGTTGGCTTTTTAGATGTGGAACAGTGGTTCAAACTATAGCAGTGAGTTTTTCTCAGCAGATATCTGGTAAAAACTCTGAGAGTAGAGAGAAGTGCCCTGAAAAGTTTCTCAACAATCTATCGTTCGGAGTTGAGTTTAAACTGCAAATCCCGCCGCTTACTGATAAAATTAATCCACACAACATGTGTGGTTTGAAGAGCTAAGTTGTAAGCCTGACTGAAGGGTTCTAAACACAAAAGTGTTGTTTGTATTCAGTATTGTTGACTCCACAGTCTAAGGTTAAAAATTCTTTACAGAAGGAGATTTTCTAAGAAGTAAATTATAAGAAAGGGTGGGTACCACATGGTTGACAATGACCGAAACTAATTTTCTTATTTCTTTCATATTGAAAGAGTAAAATAAGTTAGACGAGCATAATTACTGTTAATGAAAATGAAAATGATAATGATAATGATAATGTTAAGTATGCTCTAAACAAACTTTTTGTTATTTCAACTGGCATAACATGCTGGCAGTCTGCTATTCACTTTAGTTGTTGTAAAAAGCAAAGAGGGTGACCTTTTCAATGCACATATTTTAAATTGATTTCTCTTTATTGAAAATTTCTTATTATTTCTACCTCGGTTTGCTACACCCTTTAATAGTTAATATTCAGATATTGCAGCCACTAAATCTGTAACTGTCTGTCTATAGGCAAACGTTGGCATTTTCCAACGTTTTATTTGCATAGCATTTGCAATGGTTGAAGTGTATCGTTACTATGTACTCGTATGTCCTTTATCCTTACGCCTACACAAACAATATCACAGAGTGTGTATGTGTGTGTGTGTGTATATAAATAAAGAAGCTCTTGGCATTCTATGTTTTATAAATTTAACGTACCTTTAAACCAAGCAGTGGCATTATTTATCTCATTCAGCCTGCATTACATTCTAAGGGCCTCTACCGAGTAAATGAATTGCAAGTATTTGTTCATTCAATAGTATTCGCCACAGGCTTGTGCTTGGAAGAATGTATTTTAAACGTTTACTACGTAAGAAAGTGAATCAGAGGATATGGCGGTCGTAAAAGTAGTGGTAATGGCATCGTGGTCTGACGGTTATCATATGACAATGACACTAAGGTCCTCTGTTTTACAGTTGAGTGTTGAGTTGCAGGTTTATTTAGTTTCGTTTGTATTAAATTTTTTAATTTTTATTTTAGTATACCATCCCACTCAGCCAAATGGCGTACTTAAGTTTGTGACTCTTAATGACATTTTGCAAATCCACAATGCCCAAATGACTTCAAGTAACTGCAAAGGTGCAGTTTACTGACAAAAAATATATTTCAATGGATTCACCATATTTTAACATTGAATTTAAATTTTTTGTTTTCTTTTACGAAAAGCGGAAATATGAAGAAGATTACTTCCCGCCATTGTCTGTGCTATCACCTAAGGAATGGTCTATTAAAGTTCTATTTATTCTTTCCAATATTGCCAAAAGTCTTTGCATCGTATTGGCTAACAAACTTAACTGAAACTTGAATACACAATCCAAAACCACAAAGAGGAACTTCTGCTCTTTATTGCTGTAAGAGAGCGATAGGCTTGAATACACAATCCAAAACCACAAAGGGGAACTTCTGCTCTTTATTGCTGTAAGAGAGCGATAGGCTTGACCGGGTGTCTTAACTCTAAACATGAATACTGGCTATAGGACTCTGTTATCAAAACAATTCTGTTCCATGGGATCTCAGTTTGGTGGCTGACTTTAGAGAAAATGTATCATCAAACCTGGTTGGAGGTGCTTATGAGAATGTTGGCGTTCCTTGGTATTGTTTTCTCCCAAGACGTTGTTCACTGTGCTTATCTATTTACCATCATCTGCTTATCACCCTGTTGACGAAATAAGTTGAAGAGAATGCGTCAATAAAACAGAGCACTATAACCGCATGGTAGTATAGAAGCTATATTCATGCCAAAATCTTGATCATTGTCATGGTCTGAGTATATCTATTGACTACATTCGAGTTTGCATTAATGGATCCACATTATGCACCATTGTTACATGTGGAATCCCTTTAGAACAACTGAACATGGCATCGCCTGTTGCATTACGAGATTATTGTAGTAATTTTCTGACTGCTATAATGCCGAGCGAGTCCGTTTTCATAAGGTGATATACGTGGACATTAAATCCCTAGAGAATGTGTTCATATATAATTGGCCATTCCTTCAATCCTTCAATCAGGATAACGACTTAGCTTCCCATACCAGTTAGGTTGTACGTATTAATTTTAATGATAAACAGGGGACCTACAATTTTACGTCAATTTCTAACGATAGATTTTTAGAGAAATATTTCATGGCAATTTTATTTGCTCTCAGAGTCCTTGCCAGAAATCTGCTAAGACGTCTAATAAGCCAACAGACTACCCACTAGACTTTGGCTACTTTAAATGTACATCACAACTAAAATTATCTGAGAGTGTCGGTTGTCTTTGGTAGAGCTAACGATACATTCGACATTCATTTCGGTTCCTGGTGAGGTCGACACCGAAGGTATCAACAATATCGCCGCACTTGTTAAAGCTGGCTCCTTGGAAAATTCAAATAAATTCCTACATAAGCTTGGTGTTCCTTGTGCAAATAGGCAAACGTTCGTTTTCCGTTCTTACACTAAATCATAAATTATTTGCACCATCCAGTTGAAATCAAACACTGTTCATATCAATACCATGAACAGTCGATACAAAAAAAAAAAAAATCGGTTATCATGGTGCGATTGGTGTCTCCGCTGACCGTAATGGTTGCGTTGGCCTCATTTTCAAATAAAGCCGCGCTAAACGTTCTCTCACAATTGCTACTATGTACGGGTTTTCTGAGCCCCAAATATGGCAGTTTTATGAGCTCCAAAAGACAATTTTTTTTCCGCAAAATCGATATCGTCTTGGAGTCTCCCATTGGCCTAATAAATCCCAACATTACATACATACATAATTGACCATTACAACCCTTCAGTCAGGATTACGGCCTAGCTTCTCACACCACTTATGTTGTGTGTGTTAATTTTATACATGAGTGGTGGGACCTACAGTTTAAAGTCGACTCCGAACGACAGATTTTTGAGAAACTTTTCATGGCAATTTTATTTACTCTCAGAGTTTTTGCCAGAAATCTGCTGAGAGGAAGCCGCTGAAGAAATATATTTTTCATATTTCGTTTTTGATGTCTGACCGGGGATTCGAACCCTGGCCTTTCGTCTAATAAGCCAACACACTACCCACTAGACTACGGCGACCTCCCAACATTGCTCAAGCGTAAATCGATTTATTGCGTTCAGTGCAGATAATATATTAAATTTTCAAACAGAATAGAATGACGAGTGTTGCCCGACTCGGAATAACTATTGGTTTAAATTTAAACCGATAGATGGCTCACCCGATAGAGAAAGGTTTGTCATCATAGCAATTGATAAGCAAGTTTCTCCGTTTATTGTGCTAAAAGATGTGCTTATCAAAGATGATATTCTTTCGATTTTAGTGTTTCATCGAAGATGGTATTCTTTCAGTTTTAGTGATTCCGATTTGATTCCAATCCACAGAGTTCCCTATGCGTTAGAATTTACTCCAATGTCTAGGATATAACGAACGTAACTACTGAGAGACAGACTTTTAACGTTAAGCAATAATTTAAACAGAGAATCCTTTATTCTATTTACAGCGACTAACTGTAATTAAAGAATTTTTCTTTTTCATATATTGTTGTATGGTATTGGATGAAAAATTCCATTCTATTCACCGTTATTTCTCTTGTTCCATTCATTCCATTCCATACATAAATGATGTCTTAACTATCTACAGAGCTTATGAGTCTGAGAAGAGCTATGGTGGCATAATTAAAGCTTTTTATTCGTATAGAAATGAAAATAGAAAAAGCGAGTGAGTAAAATAAACATTAAATGACAAGACGAATGAGGGGGAAAAAGATAAGCAAGATTTACTTGAAAATCTACTCATGACCTTTGTAATCGTTGAAATTGCTTCTTTTTTTTCTTCTTTCTGGTAGGTACTAGTACGAGTAGAAAATGTAATTAAATTGTGGTTTTTACAGGGCGGTATATCCCATATCTGTCTGTCTTTAAATACACCGAAAATTTGTGTAAATGAAAATGTAAAATACGTGTCGTGTTAAACAGTGTTAATGGCAAGTAATCGAAATGCAGTTGATTTATTTCGTTTGTGATATTGATTAAGAGAATGCTTTTAAACCTTTTTTTTTACAAAATTTACAGTGGAGTTAAAAATACGTAATTCGTTTACATGGAAAGCTTTATTTTCCAAATGCAATGATCACCTAATCCAGCCATTATCCTAGATATTAGCGTATCGAACGTCTGCCGATGTACGTAGGCCGTCCACGGCTTCTTGAGACTTGAGGATTCAACTCAAGTGCTAATCTTGTTATACTATCAGTATTCTTTCTGATAATGTAGCCGATCCATCTCCATTTCCAACGGTTTATCTGCGGTATTATGGCTTCCTCGTTGGCAAGTTTCCAGAGAGTTTGCTTGAGACTTAAGGATTCAAGTCAAGTGGTAATACTATCAAGTATTCCTTTTCTGATAATGTAGCCGTATCCATCTCCATTTCCAACGGTTTATCTGCGTTATTTTTGGCTTCCTCGTTGGTCAAGTTTCCAGAGAGTTTGCTTGAGACTTTGAGGATTCCTTCAAACTCAAGTGCTAATCTTGTTATACTATCAGTATTCTTTCTGATAATGTAGCCGATCCATCTCCATTTCCAACGGTTTATCTGCGTTATTATGGCTTCCTCGTTGGCAAGTTTCCAGAGAGTTAAGTTTTTGATGTTATAAGGCCAGGATATTTTGCATATGATTCCGTGGCAATTGTTGATGAAAATCTGTAGGTTTTGCGTGATGGTGTTCGATTTTCCACATGCTTTGATGATTCTGAGCTTGGCTCGCCTGAATATTGGTGCTCTTTTCCATATTGGTTGCTCTTGGTTTATTGAGCTTGTTGATTACGCGCCACCATTAGTTATCACTATACTGCCTAGATAGTACAAGCTATCTACGTATTCCAGTGGCTGCGGTTGTAACATGATGTTGTCGGTGCTTACGTTGTCAATTTCCAAAGCTTTGACTTTCTTGATATTTATCTCAAGTCCAACATTGTGGGCTTATCTTTTTAAATTCTCAAGCTTTGTTTGCACATTGAAGACAAATATCATCCGAATAATCCATCTCCGTGAGAGATTCAATGTTATTAGTTTTCTCTCATGATTTCATCCAGGACGATGGTAAATAGGTGGGGTAATAGGGGGTATGCTTATTTTACAATAGCGCTTGTGGGAAATGGTTGACTTATACGGCCGTTGTGATGAATTGAGAGTTTTGAATCCTCGTGATATGGAGTACCCTTGTTTTACTTTAGCATTTGTGTCAAATGCTTGACTTATATTGCCGTTGTGATGAACTGAGAGTTTTGCATTCTCGTGATACGGAGTATCCTTGTTTTACTCTAGCACCTGTGGGAAATGGTATTGCCGTTGTGATGAACTGAGAGTTTTGTATACTCGGGATACAGAGTATCCTTGTTTTACTCTAGCATTTGTGCGAAATGGTGGCTATCCTGCTATATAGTTCTGATGATTTGTATTATCTTCTAGGGTACTTCGTTTCTAGTCCAATTAAGCAAGTAAGAAATATTATTTTGGCAGTATTTTTTACACTTTCGTCTTACTTATGGTCACTTGCAGGTTGTCATTTGGTAACATTAAAAATTTCATATTCAAGCTCATGATGCGGCCTTCTAAATAAAAACAAAAATCGGCTCTGATAATTTATTCTAAAAATAAGGTTCTAAGCTCTGCTGTACTTATTGAACGATCTCTGCGTAGGGTATTTATAAAATGTTTTCCGAACAATATTTGAAATACAAGATAAAGCGGATATTGGCAGCATTAAATTAGTTTCAAAAACATCAGGCGAGGTTTAATAGAATCCTAGCGGCAGTAGTAGAAAATTAATTTTTTGAATTGATCAGAGTTCAGAATTTCTGTAGAAAGAATAGATCACAATGGAAGGCTTGTTGAAGCTCATTGAAACTATGACAGCCATGTACTACATATTGCAAGCATAGCATAAGCTAATCGTTAGCATAAGCCTAAAAAATACGCTCGTAAAGCTAAATACGTGATAGTAAGTTCTCCACTAAATAAGGAAGAAACTAGAGAATCTGATGAGTTGATTCCAATGTCTTGAATGAACTTGTCTATGAAAGTGTGCTTAAGTGATTGTTGCTTAAGTTAACCTAAGTTAAAGTCTATACTTCTGTTAGCTACGTAACGGATTTGTAATTCTGTTGCGTTATTTTTTAGTCTTTTTACTGTTAATCTTTTCTGAAAATATGTAAGGGTGAGCCATTTAAAGGTTTAAATTTAAAAAATAATTCTTTTTTTTGTTGTTGCAAAGTATAATTGTTCCGATTAGAAATGGAATAGCATTTCATTCATAAGGCTGCCGCGGCTGTATTGTAACCATTCAATCGGACCAGCCACATGCAATTTTTAAAGCGTATGTATTACGAATGTGGGCCTTCAAATGCTCAGTTCTGAATTCTCTGGTTTTGTCGACAAAACACTCTTCTTTAACGGTGCCACACAGAAAATATTGCAACGGTCTCAATTGCAGCTTCTTGACGGCTGTCACTATTTCGGCTAATTAAACGGCCAACAAACTGTTGTTGTTGCAACAAATCGATTGTGGCATGAGGTGTATGGCAAGTTGCACCATTCGTTGAAACCAAACATCGTTCACGTTAATATTATGTAGAGCGAGTGGTAAAAAAATCGGTTGTCGTAGACGATAAGTAGCTTCATTGACTGTAATGGTTGCGTCGTCCTCATTTTTAAACAGAAATGGGGCAATAAAGTCTTCCCTCCAGAAGCCACACCAAACTGTCACTCGTACATTGTACATTGTACATTGGCTTCTGTAAGACTACGTGTCGCTGTAGTCTAGTAGGTAGGCTTATTAGACGAAACACCAGGGTTCGAGTCCCCAGTCAGACATCAGATACGAAATGTGAAAAAAAATTATTTCTTCGGCGGCTTCCTCTCAGCAGATTTCTGGCAAAAACTCTGAGAGTAAATAAAATTGCCATGAAAGTTTCTCAAAAATCTGTCATTCGAAGTCGACTTTAAACTGTAGGTCCCGCCACTCATGTATAAAATTAACCCATACAACATAAGTGGTGTGAGAATCTAGGCCGTAAGCCTGACTGAGGGGTTATAATGGCCAATTATGTATGTAAGATTAGGTTTGGGTTTTCTGAGCCCCAAGTATGGCAATTTTGCTGATTAACGTACTCACCAAGATGAAAGGGAGCTTCATCCGAAAAGATGATTTTTTTGGCAGAAACGACATCGTCGTGCAGTTTCTCGTTGACACATCTAGTGATGCGAAAACGAAACGAAGCTGGTAATCATGTGGTTTCAACTCTTGAATCAATTGAACTTTTTGAAGCGCCACACCGAGATTTTTTCGCAAACGTAAACTGCCGAGTGGAATTTATATTTTTTGATAACGATAATGAGTTGCTTTTCACGCATACACTCAGCCACAGCTTCGATATTTTCGGGTGTACGTACTGTATGAGCATGCTCACGTCTTGGTGCATCAACAATGAAGCAAGTTCCATGGAACTTTAGCAATAAACTTGCGTATACCGGGCACTGTTGGTCCTTATCTGCGACCAAATGTTGTACATTTTCATGCAATTTTCAATCAATTGCCTTTGTTTTGAAAATAAATTTCCAATAAATTCCAACGTTAACGTGGAGATAATGTGCTGAATTTTATGGCTGAACAGAATGATTAAAAATAACCGATGATTGAAACATAAACCAATTGATGGCCCACCCATTATTTAAATGTACGTCATAGTTGGCTTTTATTTTAAGGAAATTTTTTCGTATTTTTCCTAATTATTTTATATTTTTAAGCATTTTTTTTTCTATCTTTCGTTTTTTCATCCTTTTTAAGTATTAAGCCAGTCCTTAAGCGTAACTGTAATGCGGTGTATGCCATTAGCTTTAATTATTTAAATGAGAATTTATTTTTGTTGCTTTTAATTATTACTCTAGAGGGCATTTCTTTTCAGTTTTTTTTTTTTTAATTGCAGTAAAACGCAATATTTTCAAGCATTTTAATTACTTCCATAATGCCCACGTACGTATGAAATTTAGGTGAATTTATCTCATCCACCGTAGTTGAATCCCGTAATTGTTGGAAATGCTATGACATGACTGTCATAAAATATTACAATAAACGAAGTTTTTTAAATTTTCGTTGCATTTAAATAGAAATGAAAGAAAACTAGAATAATTTTTTTTTTCAATATTTATTTGCTTGCCAGGCATGCTCAAACGTAATAATAAATGAATTCTCTATGACTGAGAATATGGATGTACTCGTATGTATTCATATTCCTTTTATTTTTCGTAGTTCTTGTGGCTTTCTGGCTTACGTTTTGTGGCTATTGAAAGAAAGTTAAGGCAAATTTAAGGGGGATAAGGAAACATTTCATTTGTAATATATGTTTTCCTCTTTTGGTCAATAATCTTCAACAACATTGCGGTTGCATTGTGTTACAGTATTACAGAGAGGAAACTTTCTTTGTAATTTTACTTGGAATTGTTTTGCCTTCAAACAAACAATATTTATGAAGATGGTTAACGAAAAGTTTTAACTTTGCTTGGAAAGTTTATCAATACTAGTAGAGTAATGAAACGTAAGCTAATAATTGTTGGTCAAATCTGATGTTGTGATACACTACATAACAATGAATTTATTATTGAAGGCACTGACATTGCCTAGTTAAAATATCTTGTATCATCTGCTGCCTAAATTCAGTTCAAAATTAAGGATGTTCACGAAAAACTATTTCGTATGATCAATAGAAGACTTTATTCAGCTGCCAGAGTATGACAGGAACAATACTTTTATTGGCCAGTTGAAAATCGTAATCGAGCTTAGAACCTGTATTTACAGATTATATACTAAGTCCTCTTATCTTCTGTGTGTACTTTCATCATTTCATGCCTCTTAAGAGGCCAATTAAGTAGTTCCTTTATCTAATTCCTTACGATTGCAGTACAGTTATCCGCTGTAGATAAGTAATCTCATCAACCATTTAGACATCTGGAGTAAATGACTTCCTCTCAACAGTATGCTAGCAAAACCTTTACGAATAAATAAAATTGTCATGAAAAGTTTCTCAACTATGACGTTCGTCGTCGACTTTATTAAAAACCGTAGGTCCCGCCTCCATAGATAAAATTGACACATACAGTATGAGTTGAGTGCAGGATCTAGTTCAGAATACTGATTAAAGACTTGTAATGACAAAATAACTGAACAAATAAACCCTTAACCCAGAATGCCACTCTCCAGATATGCCACTCTATATCAAGGTGGGTATCATCTCATCAAAGTTTTGTTTCTTTTTCCCAATTTTAAGTCAATATATTCTAAAGGTTTAACGGTCCCGCCTCCATAGATGAAATTAACACATGCAATATAAATTGAGCGCAGGACCTAGTTCATAATACTGACAAAGACTTGTAATGGTCAAATAACTGAACTAATAAACCCTTAACCCAGAATGCCACTCTCCAGATATGCCACTCTATATCAGGGTGGGTATCACGGCACTTTTTTTTTTTTTTTTTTTTTTTTTTTTTTTTTTTGTGAACGTTATCTGAATATTAGCTTGTTGTCTGAATATTAGCGCTAGGCCATATATCCATTGTCTCTTACACTTTCGCATTGGTTCGAAGCATTTTCGCATTTGATGCGGATGATGAATCACTTTGAGTTGCCTGTATATCATACTAAGTCGCTGTAGTCCAGTGGTTACTGTGTTGGTTGTTAGACTTGAGGTCCCAATTTAAACTCCAGTTCAGACTTCTTTAACAAAACGAAATACGAGAAAATGTTTCTCTGAGAGTAAATAAAATTGCCATGATGACTTTATCAAAAATCTGTCGTTCGGAGTCGATCTTAAACTTTAGGTTCCGCCTCTCATGTGTAAAATAAACACGCACCGTATAAATGGTGTGAGAAGCTAGGCCGAAATACTGACTGAAGAGCTGTAATGTTGTAATATGTATACCACAGTACATGTGGCCTCCAAGTGTGTAAGTAGAACCCACGGGCACACTACTAACTAGGCTTTCGGAGAACTATTTATTATTGCCAGACAGGGTTGCCTTTAAAGCATTTTTTTTCTTTTAGTTTTGCTTCACAGTAAAGGATACAATTATTGCAGAGGAGATAATAGTTCAACTGCATTGTTATATCCATGATCTTAAGGGATAAGATAAAACTACGGCAACCGACTTTGTCTTAGTGGCCTTACTTAAAAAGGCTTACTTTACAATTGAGCCTCATATCGATAGTAATACCTTGATGGCTTAACCGTCTTTGATAATCCAATTATGATTCCGTTTATTAAGAAGAATAAAGTTTTCAAAAATCATTTTACAATTTAATTTCGAATTCGCTACTAATGATGGCAAACATGTCATCTGCGAATGTTACTTGGGCTCAAATGTGAAGAGAAATAACACCCTGTTCGTTTTCACCCAGACCGATTTTTGAGCACTTTTCTCGGCAATAGCATCACGAATGTTGGCCTGCAAATACTGAATTGTCTCTGGTTTGTCACCATAACACTTTGCTTTAACAGCACCCCACAGAAACTAGTCCAACTGTGTCAGATTGCAGTTTTTTTTGGCTACCAATTGACAGCGCCATTTCTGCTAATTAGACAGCCATCATACGTTTGAGGCAATAAATCATTTGTGCATGAGATGTGTTGCAAGTTACACCATTCTGTTGAAACCAAACATCGGTGACATTAGTATCATGAAGAGGGGTTCCGCTGTTGTGCCTTCCGATTTTCAAAGAAATATGGGCCTATGATGCTTCCGCTCCACAAGCTGCATTAAACAGTCAGTTAATGGGTGCATTGGTTTACTATAAGACTGCGTGTAGGTTTTCTGTGCTCCAAATACGGCAAATTTTCTTATTAAGGTACCCACCAGGATCTTCATTCGAGAAGGTGAACATTTTTTTTTTTTTTGGCAAACTCGACAACCCTACCCTACTAAATGTACGTGGCATTGATAGCGTATGAGTGTTATTAATTAGGTATGGTAATAATATGACTCATACGTCATGATAATTTCGAAAATCTGTTTATAGTGCGATTCATTAAGCGAATCATTTTACGTATGCTTTATACAATTCAATTGATTTTATAGTGCTTTCTGAAGTACTTACAATTTTTAGTACCAAATAAAGTACTTAAAAAATTATCGTGATAATTTCTTTGTGTAGAGGCTTGTTATTTTCCTTGCATTATAAATTAGAAGAACAAATAATTTTCTTAAAATATTTACTGTGTTGTAAAGGAAAATAAAAATAAAAAAAAAAACGCTCGTAAAGTAAGAATACGTGATAGTAGGCTGTCTTGATGTTCATCAATATTCTACCAATTTCATGGCCTTAAAAAAACACACTTTAACCTTGAGTGCATACCATATAACGAAATTGTTAAAGGAAACTCATAAAAATAATTTATATTTTGTAACTTTTTTTCTTTCTTTTTTTTTTTTCGTTATATACTTCAATTACATTTACATTAGAAAGGCAAAAAAAAAAAAAAAAAAAAAAAAAAAAAAAAAAAAAAAAAAAAAAATTGGGGCTGTCTATTTAATACCCTATGAGACAACATGTTGGTGGAAATAATTTTGTGTACTCATCAATTAGAGTAGGATTCAATGTAGATTAAATGCGTTCATTATTGATAATTGAAATGAAGGGAATATGCTGTCTTTTTAAACATTTTTCTTGTTCAGAGGCCTGAAATTTTATTCCAATATGTACATACATACACAATTGGCCATTACAACCCTTCAGTCAGGATTACGGCCTAGCTTCTCACACCACTTATTTTGTGTGTGTTTTAATTTATACATGCGTGGCGGGACCTACAGTTTAAAGTCGACTCCGAACGACAGATTTTTGAGAAACTTTTCATGGCAATTTTATTTACTCTCAGAGTTTTTGCCAGAAATGTGCTGAGAGGAAGCCGCGAAGAAATATTTTTTGTTTTCATATTTCGTTTTTGATGTCTGACCGGGGATTCGAACCCTGGCCTTTCGTCTAATAAGCCAACACACTACCTACTAGACTACGGCGACTTACCAATATGTGACGCTGCTAATTAAGGCGTATTTGTAGTCTCTTTATAATGTAAATGATAGGAAAGAATTATGAAAGATAAAGAAACAATGTGCGTCTAAAAAACTCACTGCGTTTAAAATACAATTGTTTGATTAATTGGCCGATCTATTGCAATTTTCAGAAATGAAGGCTTCCCATCTCTAAATTTTTTTTTGACCTAGCTTCTCACACCACCTAAGCTGTGTGTGTTAATTTTATACATGATTGGTGGGACCTACAGTTTAAATTTACCTACGAAAAATAAATTCTTGAGAAACTTTCCATGGCAATTTTTTTGCTCAGCATGTTTACCAGCAATCTGCTGAGACATCTAATAAGTCAACAGATTACCTACTAGACTTCAGTTACTTTAAATGTACATCACATCTAAAATTATCTAAGAGTGCCGGGTGCATTTGTTAGAGCCAACGATACATTCGACAATTACCCTCACTTGGTTTCCAAACGTTCGTTTTATATTTTACACTGAAACTTGGATTCGTAATCTCGTTCGGCATATTACAACTTTATTTGAGACATTCTTAAACTCGCATTGTTAAATATGAAGAATGAATTTGATCGATTACATGGCTTATTTTGGATTTGAGAGCCACTATGGCCTAATGTTTGCTTGCATACACCAGCGACTTAAGAAAACCCCTCAGAGGGCAGTTCTCATCATCTTTATTTGTGGTGCTTATGCTCATGTAGTATATCTTATGCGACATAAGCTGTGTTTCATGGTCTTGTCCTGTTGAAACCCCATAGTATTGGTGTTCAGATCATATCCATTTAGATCGAAAGTTAGTTAGTTATGATCGAAATATAGTGCTTGCCGTGATCGTGACAGGGATCGCCATGTCAACGTTGACATCAAAAAATTATAGAGCGGTGATGACTCGGTGACTCTTGATGTGCATTGACGCCATTGGATTTCATGTGGATCCGTGTTGTCTCAAAGTCGATTGCATTCGTTTACCAGAGATTAATCTCATACTACTCATACTCCAAAGCCTATTTAGAGAATACA
>QOCX01001437.1:15530-31753 GCA_005959815.1 Sarcophaga bullata | reverse complement strand
TATGGGCTGTGGACACACTCATCATTTTTCAAAGAGAGAAAAAGAAATTAAAGAAAATCGAAACAGGCAAGTACTAGTTAATCGCTTTGCTTATCGTATTAGATTTTCAAGCAAACTAGGCATATAATCTGCCACTCCTTCTTCAGCGGTGTCTAGCTATACACATACATTGTTACTTCGATATACGTTTCCTCACTACTTACTCCTCTGGAAGACTACATGATTCCTTGATGGTTATTCATGCTCCTGCTTCCATTACATAATTGGTCACTACAATCCTTTAGTCGCGATTACGACCTAGGTTCTCACATCATTAATGTATGTTGCGGGACCTCCAGTTTAAAATCTACAGACAAACAGATTTCTGAGAAACCTTTTCAAGGCAAATTTATTTCTTCTCAGAGTTTTTGCAAAAAATTTGCTGAGAGAGGCAGTCTTCCAAGAAATATTTGTTTCGGATTTGGTTTTGTATTAGATGTTTGAGCTGGGGTTTGAACCCTGGCTTAACATCTAATAAGCCAACACCCTACCTACTAGGCTATGACGATTTCTGTTGCCATTGCAGTGATAAAATTTTGAGTGGATTCTCGAGCAATGCAAGCTTTCCATAGAAGAAAAGAACAATTTTTAGCCCATTTGAAGCCCATTTCTGGATCAAGGAGCAGACAAAACTAAGAAATTTAAGACGATGCCAATACACATGAGTTCCAAGCGCAATCCAATGTATGCCAAACAAGACACTGCTTGGTATAGATTTTGATATAATGACGTCATCGGTTCATGTTTCTTTAAGAACGACATTGGTCAGGAAATTACAGTCAACGGTGAGCACTTTGATTACCAACCTTTTTTGTGGCCAGAATTCGATGATGTCGAATACCAACGACATATGGTTTCAACAGAACTGAACTGCGTGCCATAGAACTCATAAATCGTTGACCATCAACTTCTTTTGATCTGAATTGGATGATCTGACATGTGGTTTCAATATGATGGAACTGAGTGCCCTGTGTGGAAGGTATTGGAAATTTTTCGCGAGTGATTTGAGGGGCGGAAGTGATGTGAATATGCCATCGAGGATGTGCGGTTTGACCGCGTTAGACTTTTTCTTGAGGGCCATTGATCCACCTTACTTTGATGCGTTTGCGGTAAATCTTAACAGCTTCTCTGTGCACCCAGCATGCTCGCCACAATGGCAATGTCATCCCCTTAGGCTATGTGCAGGCCAGATGTATTTATCAAGCAACAAGGGTACTTCAAAACTACTGGATTACTACCATGGACAGTGAAAAACTATGCTTTGGTCCATTCTATGTATGAAAGGTGTTAGATTCCATTTTTTCTTTTTCAACTGCAAGTTGTGTTGTGCAAAGTAGCACATGAAAGTCCAAATGACGAAAGGTTTGGGGGTGGAGTTTTTTTGTTTCTAAAACAACTGCATGCCTTAATATTTCATTATGGATTCTGTGAACCTATGTCTGTATTTTACTATTTGGGTACTGGGTTTGGTTAAATTAGGTTAGCAGTGCCGTTTACGGGCTAGAGAACTTCAGTCCGACTGCAGTTCTAGCAGACCATGTGTTGAGAGGAGATATCCTGTGACGTGAACCTTAGAGCACTCTCTAATTCAGGACCCTCTATTTAGCAATATTAGTTATATAGAGAGTATATATTAGCGAATAACTGTTATCATCTAAAGATTTTGGTAGTAAATCAAACCATCTTTGCAGGTTATATTTAAGACTACTGATTTTGTTCTCTTAATTTTATTTGATTTGATGTTATCACTGCTAGTGTGCTGCTATTCTGGACTTATCAGTCATTATACAGGTAAATTGCTGTGTAGATAATAATACGTAACGTATATAACAAAACAAAGAAACAACATCAACTACACAAACAAAAAGCTATTGAAGCTTCGGTGTTATGTTTTTCCAGTACAATTTGTTTTAAAGCATAGAAAAAAGAGTTACACGGAAGGAAGCAGTATAACAAAAAAAGGTTTAGAGAATTTTATGCAACAACGATGTGATTTTATGATTTTATTTGTTGATGTAATGTTCCACTGTTTGTTAGCCACTGCTGCTGCTGCCATTTGCACATTGATGTTTGAAGATTTGCCAGTGTGTTAAGTGTAAATTAACTGATAAGACTCGCTGCTGCTGCTCGCTGTGATTTTACCTGTTTTTCTGCTTTGTTTTACAATAATACATTGGTGTCTCTTAATTTTAGTTTACGTTTTAAAGGAGATAGAACATGTAGTAATCTGGAAATTCGTATTAATTCTTTAAATTGATAAAAAACTTTGATCGAAATACACATGTGAATCACGCTATAAGTAGAGGGCTTAGAACTTTAAACTTGCTAGCGATGACTTCTTATCGTTTTCGCATTGAACGGAATGTTACTTTAATTGTTTAAATTTTCCACGAAGTATTTTTTTTTTTCGGTAAGCTTTGGCTTTATTCCTTGCATTCGAGAAAAGTGTAGATGCAACAATAAGTTAAGAAACGGATTTAGTTCCAGTCTACTTGCTTAATCGCTTTGTACCCTTTAGTCGGGTTTACAACCTAGCTTCTCAACACATCCTAGATGGGGGGATCTGTTAATTTTATTCATGGGATCTTCAGTTCAAATATTACGGAATGACAATTTTTTTTTTTTTAAGAAACTTTTCATGACATTTTTATTATCTCTGAGGAATAGTTTCTGCTGAGATGAAATTCTTTTGTTCGAGATGTCTGAGCTGGTGTATTGCTAATAAGCCAATACACTACTACTAACTAAGCATGTAAATCCGATAATAAACATAAGCCCTCGAATTAATTATGGTCACATGGTTACCTAAGGGAGTGTTTACAATAGAGGACAATCAGCAGCCTCTTACGACGCATTAAACTGACAGCTTAGCATAACGTCCTCCCTGGCGCGGCCTTGCGAACGAAATCTGTTAGTTTGTAAAATATTGAACACTGAAATCTGAAGTATCATTTATTTACGTGAAGGATTTGTCATTTCGACGGGCAACGGTCACCAACTGAACACGCATAAAAATAATAAAAACTTCTGTGACCCATTCTGGTGACGCAGATGGCCAAATAGCCTCCATTTAGATCGACAAGAGTCGGAAAAGCCTTGTTTACTGCCTCCGTAAAAAATGCTTGTAATAACAGGTCTCGCATACTAATTTAGCAAAACCATTTATCACTTTAATATCTATGCTAAGATGTTTCCTGATTCAGAAAGAGATGACTTTGACAAGGAAGACAAACCGCACTCGTACTCAGTCCCAAAAAAAACTTGGAAAATAATTTTTCATCGCTGTCCGTGGAGCAACAAGCTCGGTATCGCACTCTCCAACTCAACTTAGAAACTTCCATCGACACTGTAACCGGCCGCAGGGTTGCTTCCATGTAGCCTCCAGGTAAGCCCTGCTACTGCGACGGAGACAACACAACTACTCGGTTTCGTCGACACCAAATTGGAAGCAGAAGCATTTGCTTTTATTGCCCTCCACGACAAAAGGCTCGGTGTTCCAGGCAAGATATCCAAGACTCGTCTTTACGAAAACTTCTTAATGACTTGACACTGCACCTACAGGAGTTGCTTCTACAGACTTCAGCAAGCTTCCGTCCAAAGTACGACCTGCACCCTACTCGACCCGGAGGAAAAAACAGCACTATGGCTCACTCAACAAAGGTTGCGGAAACGCATATGTGTTTACCTGCTTCGTATGCAAAAAGGATCCGGTGATCGTCAAGATATTCAAACCATTTAGAAAAGTCTTAAATTGAATTAACGCGCAGGAGCTGTGCTTCTACAGTTCAGCAAGTTTCAGCGAGTAAGCCGTGACATTGGACATCGGAACACAGAACAGTACACGGTTTATTCAAATAGTTGCAGATGATCCCACGACATTAGTTAGCCATCTACACCCCACATGAATGGTTGTTTTGTTGAACCAACTAGAAGACGTTACGATCTCTTAAAGCTTGCTGTAAGAAACTAGACATAGCTGAGTTGCGCGCAGCTGTATTCCGGCGCCCAAAAAAAAAAAAAACCCATACTATAATCTAAGTTCGTACAGCTAATTCTGATATAAAATTTCATTTAGAGCGCTTAAAGAGATCTCCTTATGTATTCTTTCATTTTCCTTCCTTTTTCCTATGCCATCCTGTTTTTATTTTCTACCCGCACAAATCATTCCTTTTAAGTAGAACAATCCTTAGTGCTATTTAATGGTACGTAATGTGAGAGTGATTATGATTTATAATATAATATTTCCTTACACCCATAAAAATTTTGTCACATAAATATTTCCGCATCTATATCATAGCAAGATGTTCATGATTTATTGAAGTTTTTAATTTTCAAAAAAAAAAAAGAGGCGTGTTCAAAGGAATTAAATTTAAATCAATAAATTACGCACCCACCTATGCCAAGGATTTTATTCTTTTTTTTTTTTTTTTGAACAAATAATTAAGACAACTTTCTGTCTTGACAGAAAAGATTTTTACGACATTTCCGTTTGTTGTTTTTGCTGTTTGGCTTAAGTTTGAGAAAGAGAATAAAAATCTAAAAAATTATTTTTTATAAATTTTACTGACCAACAACAATTGATCTTCTTGAAATTATAAAACACACTCCCCATATCTCCATCGAAACGGGACCTTTTCAAAGGAGTTTTCTACGATGGGCAGAAAGCTGGGTGTGCTCTTTCTCTATACACGGTATTTTATGGTTGAAGCGGGGGGCAGGGGGTGGTGGACAAAGGCATAAGAAATAAAAACAATAAAAACATAACAATAAATTTACTTACCATAAAATTAAATACAAACGAACAGATTTTAAAAATTGGAAAATTGAAATAAGACAAGACGCTTATAAAAAGCTGAAAAAGTTAAAACAATAAAATTAAGCTTTCGAGAAAGAACATAAAATTATTGAAGAAGAGGAGAGAGGAGGAGAGAGGAGTGTATTTTTTGAATAAAATTCCAAAGATTTTTTCCCTTCTTCTCTCTTCTCTCTTCGTTTCTCTTTTTTTTTTCTTGCTTTTTTTGAAAAGTCGTAAAATCTTTTCAAATATAAAATGCTAAGAGTAAGGGGGGCGGGGGGCTGTATGGCTAAAACAAAACCGCATACAACCGCGAGTGGCAAGACAGACAGTGAGGTTAACAAATCACTTTATTTTCACGCATTAAAATCGATTTTTGTTTAGTTTTTTTTTTAAAGCAAAAATTTCTTTTCTTCTGTAAAAAAAAAGAAGGCAGAGACTATTAAAGTCCAAAATGCTACACTCTACACCATAATGCTTAAGGAAAACTTTTTGTTTGTTCTTAAAGGTCTCTTAGAAGTGTTGAAAAAGCGCATTCTAGATCCCTTAGCTTACTAAAACTCATAGCTTGATCCTCAATAACTTGCTATCTGCCCCAAAAGCAGAGCGAATATCTACTTAACTAGCTTCGGTATCTGCCTAAGGAAGTTTCTTTACTTCACCGTATCAGACATTACAACCCTTTAGTCTAGGTTGCAACCTATCTCCCCATACTACCCATATTGTCTGGGGTTATTTTACCCATGATCTACAATATCTCACCTAACTCCCTTCGATATCTGCCTAAAAAACTTCTACATCGTGACAGAATTTGAATGTAAACGTTCGACAAGGTTTCTTCACTTCACCTAATTAGACATTACAACCCTTTAGTTTGGATTACAACCTATCTCCTCACACTACCATATTGTGCTGGGGTTATTTTGTTGAAAGTAGACTTCGTGTTACCAGATTTTCTGAGAAACTTTTCATGGCAAATTTTTTTGCACTCGAGGTTTTTTGTCAGAAGACTGCTAAAGGATTTTTCATGGGTTTGAACCACTTGCTTTCATTTAATAAGCCAACAAGATATCTACCAGACTACTTGGTTACTTGGTGTAAATGTAAATTATATTCTGACATACCTAACTGAGATGGGCATCGATATAGTCTTGATGACTACACACAAAGTTAAAGAGATTCTCTGTAACATCATTCAAAGAGGTCTTGAGATTGCAAGTTTTGCGTACATGATAGTAGAAAAGCTTGAGCAGGAGGAAAACTTGCTGAATGGATGAATATTCGTCCCCTAACATAATGGCTAACAGGTCAGGTATTGGACTCCTCGGCATGAAGCAAGCGAACAAGCTTTCAAGAGGCGGAGCTTTCACTTCACTAATGAAGTCAGAATGCATCCTATGTTGGGTGGCATGGATTTTTAGAAAAGTATTATCAATGAAAGGGAAAATAAAGAGCAAGCAGAAGATTCTTCTGAAACCAAGTGATTTTAAAGGCTTTTAAAATTTTCTTGAGTAATTCCAATCAAAAGAAGATCTAAATTGTGCATCAAACTATTAAAAAATAACTTGAGGTTGTTAAAGATATATAAAGAGGGCGGAAGACTCTCTTCTTAAACCAATTGGGGTTTTAAGACATTCGAAACTTTGTTGGGAATTATAATAAAAAAATCTGAATAACCCTGAGCTTGGTTACTGATCTTTCGATAGAAACACTGTAGAATCAGGTTAAAGTTTATTCAGCCAATGAAGGTTGTCTTTACCTCAACGCAAACGCGTAATGGGTATGACATAATGGGTATACCATTATGCTAAGAATCGGCCTACCGTCAAATCAATCATCAGCTTAGCTAATAACAACAAAAATAAGATTAAGAAACGGAAAATGGCAGAAATTGCTTTGTGGGAAGCCACAAGGATTCAATATATGTAAGAGGAAAAATTTTTCCTTGAGGATATTTATAAAAATTTTAGGGGAGTGCAATTAATTGTATGGCCATTATACTTAGGTACCTTTTTCTTGACAATGAAAATAACGCCTTGTGCAATTTTCACTGATGAAATGGTTTTGTTGGCCTGGTGGTCATGGTATAGAATTGAATATTTTATTCATGGCATGCATGTTCAATGATTTCCTGCAAGTCTTCCTACACATTATATTATAGAATGCTCTTAAACAGTCTCCTATAATAAGCCTATACCAGCCCAGTATTTTAAATCCTAGAGTGCGCCATAATCGCCTACTGAGTAGCCTTTAAAGGAAGGGAATGCAACAGACTTTATAATTATTGGAGGAAAACTGGAACCTTGTAGGTGATATGTAGTTAACGCACCTACTACTTCTGCTACTACTACTACTACTATTACCTTGCTAAACAAACACCTCAATCTCATTGGTCTAATGGGATTACTGCACTGGCAAACATTTCCTTCAACCAATAAATACACCAAACAGAATTCCTTAACATTTTTGAAAAAAAGATACACAATTTAACACATAAAAACGAGAAATAAAATAAAAAAAGAAAACCCAGGAAAATATTGTACTTTTAAATTCAAATGATTTCAAATTGTTTGATTCGTTCGTTTCGTTATTCACATTCACAAAACACTAGAGTTTTGAAACAACAAAAAAAAAAAATGGCAACATATATCAGACAAACAAATACTCGTAACTCGTATAAATAAAATTTATTTAGAAAAATTCATTCAATTTTACAATGACTTTATGTATGTAAATCTATGATGTATGTATGTGTGTAGTGTGTGTGGTGTGGTGTGTGTCGGTTATCTGTATAAGTTTGTGGTACAATTTGTTTGGGATTTCATCTCAAAATCCCCAACACTTTATTTTATTACATTTTCATTCATTCATTCATTCATTCATTCATTCGTTCATTCATTCGTTCGTTTATTTATACATACGTTCGCTCAATTCCTTTAGATACTCTACTCTACTCTACTCTACTCTTCCTCTGTCTGCATTAAACAAATAAAAATTGAGGACTATTGCTTGAGTTTTTTTTTTTGTTTTTTTGGTTTTTTCGGTTGTAAAAAAGGCGAGAGGTGAAGGAGAAGAAACAAAAAGCCAACAAGAAAAGAAAAAAAAAGAAATTGAAATAAAGAAACATAAAATTCATTTGTTGAAAATTGTAAAATTCATTTGAGCATAAAGAAAGTGTGTTGCTACACATCCTTTTATGGTATTGAAGGCAACTACACTGAGCCAAAGATTTTTTAGAAAAAAAATAAAAGACGATTTGATGTAGAAATATAGGAAAAATAAAAAAAAAATAAAAAAAATCCAACCAATCACTAAAAAAGACAATAAGTCATGGTAAAGACTGAGAAAGACGGAGACATAAGCAGTGTGAACTGAAATAGGCACAAACTGCTATTGAAATGTCCAATTTAATATGACCCTGATGCTTAACTTAGGCGTATAAATAGCAAGAAGTCGCCATAGTCTAGTAGGTAGTGTGTTGGCTTATTAGACGTGAGGCCACAGTTCAAAACCCAGGTCAAGCTTCTCCAACAAAACGAAATTTAAATATTTCTCGGGCGACTTCCTCTCAGCAGATTTCTAGCAAAAACTCTGAGAGTAAAATAAAAATTTCCATGAAAAATTTTCTCAAAAAAATCTGTCATTCGGAGTGGATTTAAAACTGTAGGTGCCACCACTCGTGTATAAAATTAACACACACAACATAGTAATGTGAGAAGCAAGATCGTAATCCTGACTGAAGGGTTGTAATGACCAATTTGGTATGTATGGATGTGTGTATGGATGTGTGTATGTATGTATGTATGTATAAATGGCATGGGTTTTATATTGGTTTTGAGGGCTCTTGGATGTTGAGGGCTTACTTCGCATACTACTTGGTCACTTAGAGAAATCAACACATCAAGCAAAACTAACAGTGCAAAATCGAACAATATCGGATTAACGCAAAATCATATATGAGTGTCTCATGTGGATGTTTGTATCAGCCTAATTCCATAAATTTTTTTCGTTCCATCATCCCTAAAACGTGCTCCAAAACCTATTTAGCGACCACTACAATTCGTGTCTATGGTCGTTACCTTCAGTTACTGGTCAAATGAATTTTATGGATGCAGCTCCAATATATCACAAATTTAGAACGAATATTGTATAGTCGCCGAATTGCCGTAATTCTTGTGAGAGTACGCGAAATCAAATTCTCCCCTTCATTTTCTCCACAGACATCGATGGATATTCTCTGCAAGAATATTGGTTTTTATCGACGTATAAGTTATTGGTCCCGATCACTTTACTAAAACAGCGGCTGTCTGATTTTTTTTTTGGAATTGCTAAGAGTACTCGCTATACGGTAGAATTATAGGCGATTATGTTGCTCCGAACCGATTTTATTTTAGTGCTGTCTGAAGAAATTATAAATATTATTGAACACATGATGGCTTCAGGAAGAGGCCCGTTATCATACTGTAGATGATGAAAGTCTCTGTTGTAAGACTCCGGTAGTTATCCGGTTCAGAAAATTCTAAAGTTCAGCATTGATGGCGTAATAGTTTTCACCTGCAAATCTAGTCGAAGTGGTACAAGTTTAGTTGAGGTGAAAGATAAATATCTTCACCTCCACAGATCCACAGCTCCACAGCTGGGAAATCATTTGAGAGAATCTCAAGAATACGACATGCCTTCTATTATGGCTGTGAAGAATTTACAATTGCATTGAATGGCCAACAGAAGGCAATCAATCTAAATCTGGAAGCTATTCACTTGCTTAAAAGAGGGACAGTTTCGTAGAGGCTACATTGACAATTCCGAAATTCTGAGGTTTACAAGTGCGTCGAGGAAACTATAGTGAAACTCCAGGATATTCTAGTCGGACAGAGCATACGATGACAGTTCACTATCCGAGCATTCGACTCTTATGAGGTTAATTCTAAAAGAGTATCCAAAGGGAACGAGCGTTCCAATGGTAGCCAATGGTAAACTGGCGGTATCTTTCAATCTGAAATCTATACCAACGAAAGATGTGCTCAATTCAACATGGATGGAAGGTACAAAGACAGGACATAGTAATATTGATAGTAGCCTTCTATCGAACACTGGAACTATCTGACATCGCTGAATCTGCTGAATCCAGATCATATGGGATTCTCGACAGTGACCAAGCAGAATAGATTGCGAAGTGACATTTCACAGACTTTGATGGGCCAGTAGCCTTTTTAGAGGGGAACGGATGCACAAGGATAGACGGAATCAATCTCTTTTTATCAATATAAGGCCATCAGAGCCTGGCAAATCAAAAGTGTCCGTATATTTCTGCTGGTAAGGATTTAATGTTGGAGATTGTAAACTCTGCATTGAGGTGGTTAGTTCCATGTAATTTGCGATGACCTCGAACATATATGAGAGCCTTGAATAAAATGAAATTCCCCTAAGGAATGTCCAGCATTAATGTATAAGAACGTGTAAGTTGAAATTAACTTCGCTGGTGTCCGAGTAAATAGGAAGTATTCTAAAGGAAAATTCATCTACCAAAAACACATTGCGGAGCTTTCTAAATGAGCATAACCTTCGCCTGAACAATACTTCTGTTGTCAGAATTATTAACTGAGATACCATAGCCTACTCTGTTTAACATTTTGTTTCTGTTGGCATAAGTCTTAATGGCCTTTAGACCAGAAGTGCTAAAATTGAATGCCAAAAAGTACCTTTAAAATGAAGCCTATTTTTGTTTTTCTCTCAGTGTATTACAATTCTTATCGATATCATAATATTGCCGATTTATTTTGTTTTTTTTTTTTTTGTTTTTCGTGTAGAGAGCAATAAAAAGTACTTTGTTATTGTATTAGTGTCTGCTACACCCCATTGAATCAGACAATTTTGTGTATTGAACTCGCTTTTATTTATACAAACAAACAGACAGTGTTTGGAAAATGATGTGTTTGTCTGCTGAGGATTACCGACAATAGCAACAACAACAACAAGAACAACAACGATGGTATTGATTATTCATTACAGATTGTGTCATAAAAAGATATATAATTTGTTATTTCATAGATATCACTTGACTATAACCATTGGAAAAAGCCAACAGTAAAGCAACAACAACAAAATTCTTTTATTTTATTTTATTTTTTTGCCAAATAAAAAATATCAGTTAATGGAGTACGAAGAACAGAAAGTATGACTTCTGCAGGGAATAAAAAGGAAGCTGAAGTAAATTAGAAATAAAAAGAAATATTCCCTCTTAGATTTGATATTATTTTGTGATGAAATTAATTTCGTATAAAATTTTTTGTGGGGATTTCAGAAGAAAATTCGTTTTTTGACTTACGATTTTGTTTATAATTATACCATGTGGAAGACGTACATACCTGTAAATAAAAAAAGAAAAAAGGAAATTTTTTTAATGTTTAAAGAAATTTAAAAAACTTAGTACAAGTAAGGGGTAACAGAGTGCACATACAAAGTTTGTTCAATTCAAAATTTATGTTCCCCCTTAATATTTGCTTAATTTACCAGTAATCATGCGATCGAACATGTTTGATCGAACCTAATGTTGATCATTTAATAAAGTGTTTATGTGTTTGTTTATAAACATTGTTGCTGGTCAAACCTAATTGTATGTGTTCAATAAAGTTTCTGTAATGAGTTTATAAACATTGTTGCTGGTCAAACCTAATTGAACACTTAATACTGTTTCTGTAATTAGTTTATAAACATCTTAGTCAAATCTAACTGAACACTTAATAAACTGTTTGTGGTGTGCTTATAAACATTGTTGCTGGTCAAACCCAATTGTAAGTGTTCAATAAAGTTTCTGTAATTAGTTTGCAATGTGCTAGTCAAATCTAACTGAACACTTAATAAACTGTTTGTGTGTGCTTATAAACATTGTTTGCTGGTCAAACCCAATTGTAAGTGTTCAATTAAGTTTCTGTAATTAGTTTATAAACATTGTTGATGATACATAGAAATAAGAACTTATCTGTTTGATGCAGACTGTGGACATCTATTCATACATATGATATGATATGAAAATTGTTCATTTGACAAATTAATTCAAAACTAATGTTCCTCTGGATTAGAGCTCTATAGAAATCCACGCCAAATGTTAAGCAAGATTTATGTTTTCGTATGGGGAAATTTGCAACCATGCAACCATAAATTGCCATTACTATCTTCCCCACCCCAGTTACATATAGTGTGTGTGTTAATTTTATACGTGAGTGGCGGCCGTAAACTGTAGGTAGAAAAAAACATTTCTTTCTGCGACTTTCTCTCAGCAGTATTCTTCCAAATTCTCTAAGAGGTAAGTAAAATTGCAATCAAAAGTTTCTCAAATAATATGTCGATCAAAATCGTCTTTAAATTATAGGTTCCATCACACTTAAGGACAAAATTAAAACCCACAAAATGGAGAAATAATTCTGGTGTGTCCAATGATGCTTGTAGCTTCGTTTGTGATTTAAAGAGTGAATGTCCTTTTTGAAAATGGATTGGGTGTAGTGCTGAGAATTCTTTTTTCTGATTCATAAGAATTCACGATGCGCAACCTTATGAGAGGTTGGTTGTTTGATGCTATTTAAGGCCAAATATAAGAGAGTTTGAGATTAATTATTTAGAGGCGATTGAAGCTTTTTAATTTCTAAAATATTAAAACCATAATGAAAATATTTTTTGCCTTTCTGGGCTCCGAGGTTTAAAAGCTACTCGGGTTGCAGTCCAATACTCTGATCACTACCAATATGCGAGTAATTGGCATTCTTTGCAGAGCGACAAACACTTTGTTTGCCTCAATACAAACTTTATTTACAAGGGGAAGAAGGGATAAATAAACCTTTTGTGTGAGGAATCTTGTCATGCATGTGGACGCAGGCCGATCAAAATATGCGTTCAATCTAGTAGTCCATCTTAGAAAAACAGTACACTGGCTTCTAAATGCACAAGACCGGAAACTGAAAATTTCTCACCTCATCTTGTGCAGAAACTGTAGTCAGCAGGAAGAAGAGCAGACTACAAAACTTTTTGTTTGTTATTAAGCTGTACTTGGGAAACTCAAATGAAAATTCTCACACAGAATTTATTGACAGAACGTCAGAGTCGAGTTAAAGGTTATTTGATCTTTGATCTTCATAAAACTATCGGAAATGATTGGAGTGATGTTAGCCTATTTGGTGGAGTAGGCAAATGGCGGTATAACAATGGGACTTTACAGGATCTTGATTGTTCACCAGGCCAACGGCGTGCAATCTAGGTCGATGATTGCCAACTATTTGTGACCAAAATTAGACGAAAATAGGCATCAACAGTATGTTACTGCACTATGTGGCACACAACGTGCACAAACTTCCATGGCCTGGTTGGATATTCTAAACGATCGATTTGAGGGTATGGCCATTTCGTGTAGAGGTGATGTGTACTGGGCACACAGAGGTGTTGTTAAGTCGCTTATACATTACAACATTCAGTCAGAATTATGAACCTAGTTTCTCACCAGTTGCGAGGACCTACAGTCCTAAAGTCGACTCTGAACGACAGATTTTTTTTGAGAGGTTTTTTTCCTCTTAAACCTTTTGCCAGAATCTGCTAAGACTTTCGTTTAGGTGGAGATGTCTGACCTTGGTGTTGGAACCGTGACCTTAAGTGTAATATGATAACACACACTACCTACTCGTCTGCCATTCTAAGCTAAAACAAAGCTCGAAACCATAGGTTTTTCAATTTTATTTCATTACTTCCAAGTACTTTGTTTCAAACGAAAGCATCGAAACAATAGAGGGCAATGTTCTTGGACTATATTTCCTATACAAAAAGCTGTGTAGCGACCAGCAGGCTGATCTTTCTAGAATGCATTGGTCACCAGATCAGGACACATGCTAAAACTTTCATAAGATCACTGATTGGCGATCACTTGAAGTCGCCATTGTCTAGTAGGCTTATTAGACGTAAAGGCTGCCCCGGTTCTAACCCCATGTCAGACATCACAATGGGAAAAAAATATTTTCTTCGGCAACTTCAAATCAAAAACCAAAGCTATTCAGACAAAATTCTTCAACAGATCTTAAACACATGGTGCATAAATGTGTATTGTTTGATGAGTTTCGCATGACATGCATGAATTCAGTATTGAAATGTTCGTTTCTCATTTAATTAAACATAAATCGTTGCCTTAAATTTATCATTTAAAGAAACTTCGTTCTCTCTCTTTTTGAAATAAATGCATCACACATACTCTACATAGCATGTGTGGTGTGTGAGGATATTTAATTTTCACCACCTTATAAATGTGTATATGGGTGAGTGTGTGTGTGTAAGTCTTCATTTCTATACTCATCGCCTACACACTCACACTCTTGGCAATTGGCAATTAAGGAAAGATCCTTAAAAAATCTTCAATGTTTCATTGTGTATGAATAAAACATTAGAAATGTTTGTGAATGAATGAATGAATGAGTGAATGAGTGAATGAGTGAATGAATGATTGAATATTTTCTACCCCTTAAAAGTAAATTTTTGTTTTGAGAACTTCATCAATCAATAATGAATGAATGAATTTGTAGTTCTTAGAACATACATACATACATACAATGCATACATACTCTGACTGACTGACTGATTAAATAAACATGCGAAATGTGAAATTTCTCAATAAAATATTGACGCATAAGTGTCTCTTAAAATACTTGTCAATCAATTGTTTGCAAATCGGCTTAAATGAACGAATGAAATGAGAAAAAAAAAACCAACAGAAAAATAAGGAAAAACAGCCTTTAGAAGTTAGAGAGCTAAGAAGGACAGACAAGCTCTAAGGCAAGCAAACTGTTAAGACAGACGGACATGAAAACAAAACCGTAAAATGAGAAAGAAAATGGAAGAGAAAAAAAATTGGGGAAAAAAAAGTTAAACAAGACATTAAATCTGTAGAAATTGAAATGAAATACTAAACGAGACAGGAGAGAGAATATTTTAAAATTAACACTTGCATACGAAAAAGAAAAAGTAAAGTATGTGAACTTCAGTTTAGAAGTAACCCAATAAGCCCAAATAAATACAAATAATAAATTAGCACAGGCCTTAGGTCCCATGAAATGTACTGGATGGTCTAATAGTAGTAATAAGAAGCCGTCCTGCAGTTGGCTTTTAATGGTTTGTTTGTCTAACTCACTCCTCTGACTAAAATAAAAAACAACAAAGCTTTGAAGGGTCTAGTTAGTTTAAACATGAAATTCCTTTGGGGATTTCTGACTAAAGAATCTTTCGACTGACAAGTTCCTCATAATAATTGTCTGCTGTGACAGAGCCACAAGATTCTATGACTGTCACATGGCAAAACGTATGCAACCAACAAAATTACAGGCTAAATCATTACGGGTTTTGAATTTGAAAAATACTTCGGAACAAGACTTTAGTAACTGAAATGAATGAAGAAATCTGGAGCTGCATACTTTTTCTAAAGAGGAACTGTATCGCAGTTGCAGAAGAAACAAACTGAAGCTATGACATTGCTAAACTCTATGGTTTACGCTTAGGTCGTGGTCGAGTATAGGGAAAATCCAGGGTAATTCTAGTCAGACATTGAATTTATCGAAAGCCAGTTTGCTGGCCTAGTATTCAGGCTGCCATCCGTACAATGCCTCGAGGTCTTGACGAGGCAAAAATTCTTGATAGTATGGACGTCTGGGAAACTGAAACAATCAAGGTTACCTCTGCTGAACCCTAGTCATGTTGGGTGTCCTCGACTAGTGACCCAGAACAGAAACAGCTACAAGTGAAAATTTCACAATGTTGATGGTGCTAGAAACCCTGACCCTCCTTGAATTCCTGACACTCTGAGCCCGCTGAACCCGAACCACAGAAACTGTAGCGTGACGGCTTTAGTAAGGCCATGCTTTAACGAAAAGCTAGTAAGAGAAAAGGAGCATCATATCTCTTAAAAGCAATTGGTTTTAAAGGAACTCAAGAACTTTTGTTGGAAAAATAAAAGACGACTTATCCAGGAATAACTGCAGTTGGTAATCGATTTTTTACAGGGCACTGTATGTACAGGCTACATTTATTCAGAATGGTAGTTGTTTTGAGTTTAACGTGCATATTCTATGACAATGAGAATAAAGATAGGAGCACATAGGAGCACATAGGAGCATTTTCTGGTAATGCATGAGACCTTAATGCATCTTAGAAGGCAGTACCTAGGTGCATACCAGATGCTGAACAGTGAACTGGTATTGTTGAAACCGAGCAGAATTCTGAAATTTGTCAGGGCAATCAGCTTGCAGAAGGGAGACATTATAAGGAATTGCTGAAAGACTTTCTCGAAACCTGTGGGGGGATTAATTTACCACAGGAAAAAAAACGTCTGGATGCATGTCAAGTGCTGGGCAGCACATAATTAAGC
>QOCX01001437.1:0-15174 GCA_005959815.1 Sarcophaga bullata | reverse complement strand
CATTACACAGACATTTGTAAAAGTTAAGCAAACAATAAAAAAAAAGAAAAATACAACAACAACAATACAACAACAACAACAAACTGAGAAGAGATTTTTTTTAAATTTCCAAACATTTCTTCTACATTTTGCAGCAGAAAGAAGAAAAAAAAACCTCAAGACTGGAGAAACTTAAGAAGGAATGAGAAAAAAATAGAAATTTTTGGGTACAATGATGCTGACGTCTATTGGAAAAGTGAAGCCAAGAGCCGAAAAACGAAACAGGAAATGTTTGTAATGCAGTTTGTTAAAGCTTTTAGGCACAACACTAACAAGCATGGATATTCCTTCATAGAATGTCTGTCTAAATAGATGTGACCAACCATGTATGTGAGTGTGGTAGGTGTGTGGTAGTGTGAGAGTGGTGGTATGTTGGCATAAGTACATACATCATTAAGAATGATGTCGGCAATGACAAGCGTACATGGTGACCCTAAACAGATGTTCTAAAGTAGACCACCCAAACTACCACTACCACGTAATCACTCGTCTAACTGAACTTATGGTCTCTCCCCCCATATTTTAAACAAAATACTTAACACAGGACCCCATACCCAAAACCCAATCTATAGGCCCCCAACCACCTACTTATCCAAGAAAACAAGGTATAGATGACACCAAGTAACTGTTTCGACGGCGGTTCAAATATAGACACGGATATCAATCTTCTCGTCGTTTAATGACGCGTAAGCAACGGTGAAAAGAATGATGTCCAAGGAGAAGATAAGATTTCCGAACTGAAATAATAATATTCTATATAGATCAATTTCGATAAATATACTTGAACACCATGGTGGGTATTGGTATGCAGACAGAGTATCTGGACATTGACAGATAATGTATAATGTTTGCAGAACAGTTTTTACCCTGCTTCGTCGCGCTATCAGACATATGATCTATAAAGCATGGACACTCTCCGCGAGACTAGAAATCAGTTATTATCGTTAGGTGAGGAGCTGACAAGACTAGCTATGCTTTGGCGGATCTATCTATTCATAGAGCGAAACGATAGTGTAATTTTGTAGACAAGAGCGTTCTTAATGTTTGGTTTAGAGGACTGATCATTATACACTATTTAATGTATTTTACCTTGCGGGTAATTTGAAGGATAGTCTAGTGATAATATTAATTCGTGTGTGCGCTCCTTCTTGAGGATTCGAAATTGATGATGTGCCAAGTTAACATTGTGCGGTCATGGTGTATAGCAAAAATAGCCTTTTAGTCTTAGAAGAGAACCAGGATTACTTACAACGGACTTCTCTCCACCAACCCAATTGGCTGCGTGGAATGGATAATTGTGTACGCTCCCTCTCCTATTTTCTACATAAGAGATATTAAGTTGAGCGGTACATTCGTAAGTTAGGCAGATAAGACCTCAAATCGATTGATGATGGTTCCGGAAGGAGAGCAGCAGCTCGCGCGCGATGATACGAATAGGCGCATGTCAGTTCTCGCGCGACTGCAACTGTATTCAATTTTCATCTCTTCGCTCGTTCTACTTCGGAGCGAGTGCATTCAATCTGTCAAAACTGCTAATCCACTATAGGATCTACCTTAGGGTTACGTAGATAATTAGTGCAGTCTGCCTTTATGTATAGGACAAGAAATCCATTCCAGTTGTTCGTACGCTGGTGGTTCCAATCGATCCTTCATATATAGACGAGAGATTGATGATTGGGCTTGTGTAATGCTGCGAGAACTAAGACAGCGCAACCATACATAAATAACGTATGAAAAACAGGACAAACTGTGTAGATGTTGGGCGTTGACAGTGTTCGATAGCCTATGGCTTCATTGTGATACCAGTTGAGGTGCCCGTTTTGTTATGCCCGGGTCAATTTCCTTAGTGACACGTTTGCCACTCAGATTTTAAACGTACTGCCATCGTTTTCTTCTGAGGGGCAGAGACACTTACATAAACGTAGTTGTAGCGATTTTGTCTTTGGTTTCACTGCTGTCCCGCTTTGGACCACCTACGGTTATGGAATTCCATGCAACTTTTTCAAATTTGAAAAATATTCTTGTAGGGACTCATATTTCTGCTCTATCGTCTCTCATCAGAATATCTCTGTCTTTCTGCCACTTCCTCCGTCTTTTCCTTTCTTTCTATGCCACAGTGGCCTGGAATCCAGTAGATGCGGGTGTTGTGTGACGTATACTTTGTGGAGTTCTATGCAAGTCCTGAATTTTTATTTCAAAGTGGGATCCCAGCGCTTGCTGTTGTATATGACTGTCCAAATTTTCCCGGTTCAGTCATGCAGCTTGTCCAATAGCAAAAATCTCCAGCAAACCATTCTTTTCGTGTGAAAGTGAGAGTTTTGCATGCACTCTCTGGTACCATGTAGTACTTACATGCCGTATTACGATTTGGCTCACCGTCCATTTCCTCGGGTGCAGTTACTAGCCAGGTTTCGTCTTCTCATCCAGATATCTCTCCTCTCTTCCCTCCCAGTTCGACGTCTTTTCCTTCTTTCTAGTAGTAGATGTGGGTGTTGTGTCGACGTATGCAATATATTATATCACCTTCACCGATGACAGCTCCACAACCCATTCTTTTCGTGTGGAAGTGCTCTCACTGAAGTGAGAGTTTTGCATGCAGTGGCTCACCGTCCATTTCCTCGGTGCAGTTCTTACAGCCATGTTTCGAAGGAAGACGTCCAAAGGTTGTAGAGACAAGATGGTCTCGAGGTGGACTTCAGGACACCCGTGATGACCAAGCGATCTATGTTAGACAGAGGTCTCTATGGATGTCCAATGCTTCCAACCGGGTCAATAAAGAATCCACAATTCAAACTGACAAATCTTTATCCTGGGTGACGGCACTAAGATGACATTCTAAGAATTGCATTACATTTGCATGGATTTTAAGAGTTCCATGATTTAAAGCTAAAATTCTGATGTTCCCTCATCATGTTATGCTCTACTATGGTCACCTTTTGTTTTTTGTTTTTTTTGTTTGCAGTATTTATATGCTTATTGTGTAGTTTCTTTTGCATAAGATAGTCTCAAGGTTTTATGCCTGGCTTATAAAGAGTAAATTTAAGCACGAGTGCCTTTAAGTTATTGTCCTCCCCCCCAATCTTCACTTCTCTTGGACGATTTTCTTCTTTTCTTTTTCGTTTTTTTTTTTTACCTGTTTGAATAGCACTTGGAATATCAACTAAATACGAGCATACATACATATGTACATACATAGCATGTTACCACTATTTTATGTCCTCTTATATGATGTTGCAAATATTTTCCGTTTTTATTTTTTTTATTTTATCCTCATGCTTATTCTTGTGCTATTGCAGTGATTTTTCTCTCGGTTTTTTTTTGCTTGTTTTCTTAGAATTTGCCTTGACTTGCCGAGAAAAGTGTCCCTTTTTTCCATTCAAATAACTCAATTGATTTCGATTTTGTTATTGTTGTTGTTCTGGTTGTTGTTGTTGTTTCTATCACAAAAAACTAAGTTTCTAACAACATTTTGCTGTCTTTATCGAAGTTGTGTGTTTATTTTTAGTTGGATTGCTTATACGGTTTTTGTTGCCATCTTCGAATTGAATGAACGAATGAATGAATGAATGAATGACTGAATGAATGAATGAATGAATGTGTGTATTTTAAAGCTTGAATAAATTTCCAATTGACTGCATTAAGAAAACAAACAGGATGGATAGATGGATGGATGGATGGATGGCTGGATGGTTGAATGAATCGAAAAGATGCAGCAGCCGTTATACACTTGCCAAGGCTTCTAAAAGATTTTCTTAGTTTTGTTTAGTTTTTCTTGGTATTTTTCGAAAAAAAAAAAATTTTTTTTGTTTTCTTCTTCTGTTTCTTTCCAACTATAAAAAACTAAAATTGCTAAAATGTATATTTATTCAATAGATTATCCTTTAGGTTTAACATTGGTGTAGGGGGGACGACTTTTACTTTTTTTTTTCTCTGCTTATTTCCAGCAAACTTAACAATCTTTGCTTGTCGTTGGATTGACAATGATTGACTAAAAAGTTGAAGATTAGAATTGTGATTACAAGAGGATTTGCAAAAAAAAGGTTGTGTTGTTATTTTCAAAAAAGGATTTCTTTTTCTATCCTTTTATGTATTTTATAAGAGGCAGGCAGCAGGCAGCAGGCAGGCACGCAGGCAGGCTGGCTTATTTAACAAGTTATTGAAAACAAAATTCTTCAATAACAAGATTGCAGAGAAGATACTTTTTTTGTAAATGCTTAGAAAACAGTTTCCATACAACTGAATACAATTTCTTAAAAAGCTATAATGTTTCGCATTGTTGTGCATATAAAGTACGATTTAAACATTACAATCTCATATCCTTACGACGTCCTCAAACCTACATTACTCCTTAATGCGTATCATCTTCAAGTTCGGGGGGAATGGATCAAACAAAGCCACATTAAGAGTATGGTTGGAATACAAATGGTTTCTGGTCTATAATGGATCATTCAATGGTATAATACGGGACTGGGTCGGCCATATAGCAAGAATTAGAAATCAAAAATTTACCTCTGGCTAGCGGGATCCTTATAATTCAATCAGGGAATGTATGATCTGGGCTAGTAATCCTGTCGGCAAGCTTAGCGATAAAATTTAAATATCTTTACAGAAGTCAATGACAATCAGGCAATAATATCCAGGCAATACGGGACTAGAGAGACTGTATTGGTGGTAAAAGAGCGATAGAAATACTCGGGGATGGAAGCTACGCAGATATTGATTCCTAGTCATAATAGAGAAAGCAAAGTATTCTGATAACAGATCATGTATTACATACCATAGCTTAGGATAACCTCACTGTCTTGGATTGTATTAAAAGATCAGCCATAGAGGGTGGTCAGAAACTGCAACATCGCTCTAAAATAACCAGCAGGAAGAATTACAGCAAAGACATGGGGGATCCTAATGAGAGAGAGACATGAGTATGATTAAAGCGAAATAAGTAGACCTAGGAGCAAGTTAACGAGAGCGTATTCAGGACACTCCAAGCACACATGACAGCTGGACTTGATGGAGTTGATGAAAAATGATGAAGCAGGCCAACTCGGTCAGTGATATCGACGAGGGGACTTTCCTAAGATCAAGATCCCAAAATTTTGGAGATGCCGCTATACTAGACACAATTCATTCCGAAGAAATGGTCTGGAAGAACTTAAGAAAGTTTGTACGTGATACAGAGTTCCTAGAGAAAGTCGATTGGTATTCCTAATGGTGACAGCGCTACATCCCTTAATGATAGCTTAGGTGTATGCCAACTGGCATGACACGCTTGGTGGATTTCCTCTTCTTCAACCTATCTGCTGTACACGCTACGTAGATTTCAGAGTAACACTGTCAGAGTAGTTCTTGATTAGGTTGGAATCAACAAGATAATGCAAAAGACCATGACCATGCATTGCACACAGAGTAATCATCAATTGGATAATTAGATTAAGCATAGTGGTTTCAACTGCAGTAATAGACCCCCCCTTCCGTTGTCTTTTAATGAATCGAATATCTATTCTTTATAGCCAGCAAGATTTAACAATAAATTTGATGTTGTTATCGATTAATATCTCTATTACCACTGCCTCTCTTCAAGATAATTATTCCTCCTATGCCACCACCCTTAATTCAATTCTCTTATGCCAACTAAGAGCTGCTTTAGGCAAGCTGATCGTACCTTCCACAAGAACATCTGCAATTCTCTGAAAGTCACAAACTCTCGTAGAGCTTCACAATCATAATGACATTCTACATCGCCAGCCACGTCATTCCTTAAAGTGCAGCAGTCATTAGATTTGCGTCCGTTACAGATTCCGGAAAATCCCACTCACTCTCGACTTATATTATGCCTTTTCGGCATGGACATCCGGCCTACTGATCTGTACAGCAATGTACGGCGCGCTTCGCCCATTTAACCCTCTTTATAATAGTCCTACTGAGAGAACTATTCACAAGTCAGTGAATAGTTGACCTGTACTTACAAAGAAATGCAATATCCAATGAAAACTCCGCTGCTGTTTTTAAGAATATGCAGGGATCCGGGCGGCGAGCATCACATTCGCGACACTCACAAGGCCACAGCATTTCGCACAGCACAACTTGGCGAAATTTGCAGCATTAGTTTTGGTCTGCATTCGCTTAAAATCCAACAGACCTAGAAAAGATAAAGATAAACGATCATAGACAATGCGTGTATGCGCAAATTGAAGTCTTGAGTAGTTGGCCGCTGACCTCAATATCATATCGCTCATGTTGAGCGACATGACCCATTTCTGGATGAATAGGGGTACGTGAACAATAGAATTTGAAACAATACCTTGCAACATAAGATCCAATACATCCCGAAAAAGTCAATGCTGTTTGGTATGGATTTTGGAACAACGTTGACCAACACATCACAGTCAACAAGAATCTGAAGATCACTAATTTAGATGAGCTGCCCAGGCCATAACTGTTAAAAACGCACTGGTAGGTCGGCAAATTATCGATTTTTTTTGACGTTTAAATAAGATGCTACAATGCACCACTGCCATGTAGCTTCTTCAATAGGAATGGAGCTACATGCCACACAGCTCTATACGAAAACGTGTATACCCCCCGTTGAGTTTAACTGGACTGCTAAACGTGTGTTCCTGTTTTTAATTTAAAATTGTTTTTATTGTATGCAGCATCAGTTCCTTGACGAGGATAGACAGACCAAGAACACTCGAACACTCGTCTTCAGTACGATTAATAAGTTTTTAATTTCTTTAAGTGTTTCTATTTTATGGCTTAAACGAGTATATTACAAATTATTTTCTTCTCTCTATTTCATTGTTTCTCTGGTTGGCTGTATTTTGCATTGTTGTTGTATTTATAAAATGTTTCTCATATAACCAATCAATGCTTGGTTGTCCCATAACGCACCGTTCGTGTTTATGCCAACCCTTTCGCAACTCCAAAGGATGAAAAACTTGTCTTTAGAAATAATAAAAATAGAGGACGAGAAGAAGAAAGAGTGTGCGGAAGAGATTGAGCAGTGACCGGGGACGACAAAGAAAATTAGAAGTTAAACGAGAACTGGATCTATTTAATAACTAGAACTAAACACTTTTGCATACACGATGAACAAAACAAACAAAAAAGCTCTGAATAAATGAATAAACGAGGGTTAGTAAGAAAATTATTTTTTTCTTATTTTTTTTTATGGAATCCGTGTTATTCATTTTGAAGCACTGACTTGAAATGATAAAGGCGTAAGGATGATTGAAAGATCCGGGGGGCGCTTTGAATGACTACTTGGATGGACGAACCTCTTATAGCAAGATGGGTGCCAAGGAGTTGTGTTCAGAGGACCAAATCTGGGCTTTTTTTTTTGAAGGACAATTTGGCTAGTTTTGTAACTGTGAACGAGACGTGGATCTGCAATCAACCAATTGTAAACACAAAGAAAAGGCTTCTTGAGGTGAGTCGACGTTTAACGATTTATGGTGGTGAACGTGCACTGAGGAAGCCGGCCGGTTTCATTCTAAGCTTGAGGTGATTCAAATCCACCACAAACGGATCATGACAAGGGGACTTACCCAACACTGGTAACAGAATGGTTCATGTGTGCCACTGAGTGAACTTGCCTGTAAACGATAAGCTACAAGCTACTCCCCTAACCTAACCAAAGTCTAGAGTGCCCTATAAGAAGGCCTGTTACTAGCATAAGGTAGGGTAGTCTGATGTATGGATCAAATCTCTTGTTACTGTAATTACAGAACGAATGTGTAGACTGCCTAATTGGCTTGACTCGAAAAGAGCTTTTGCCTCTCCAAACCATTCACATAAATAGCGCGAATTTAAACATAATCTGAGACCCAAGACCTTTGCTTACCATCTAGATAAATCTGCTAGCCTAAGCAGGCCAATTTTACTTGCGTGATAAGCTCCTTTAACATCTGCTTTGAAGATAGCCATGAACTTTATTCAAACTCCCGGAATATATCAAACTGGAAAAACCTGCTACTTCTATCGCAAACAAGGTGGGCCTTAAAACAAATTTATGGTCTCTGTTGTAAAACATTTCCGAAAATCGTTTTTTAGATTACTGGGTTCTATCCTGGTTACAATTAAGGAAAGAGGTATCAATCCCTTAATTCATTAGGTCCCTAAGCCCGCTGGTGATCCCCCAAATAAGGTTTGTTTACCATCATCCTACCACCTACAACCGTCCAAAGTGATGGTCTTCATTGCTCGAACTGCTTTTAGATTTGTTCTGTCTACTCAAACGATAGCCCCATTAGTCTGATCATATTGATAAGCATCCAGTGCCGAATTCCTAGGTTACATGCTAGATGTGGCAGGAGACACCGTCAGGGATCGGAATCGTACCAGTGCGGCAAATTGCTTGCCATTAAGCTGAATTTGCATTTTGCAGAGAGTATGCACGTGCAGTATGCAATTTAATAAAACATCTTTGCTACCTCGTTTCAATAACTATTTTATATTTAAATATTTCAGTGTGTGTGTATGTGTGTGTGTACATTATGTAGCCACTATACTATAAAAACATCATTGCTTGTTATCAAGATACATCATATATTCATCATGATTACATGCATTATACCTGTATTTCGATTATATTCTCTCTCTGCTCGATATGATATCTTGGGTATTCAAGTTCTCATGTTTTTTTTTTATGATGTTTTTCTTGCTATTGTTATTGTTGTACTTTTTCATATCTTTTTATCAACGTTTTTTCTATGTTGTTGTTGTTTTTTCTTTCTATCTTCTCATTGATACTGACTTTGTATGAGTATTAGTGTGAAGAGATATGAGTTAGCCTGTGTATGTGTGTGCGTGTGTGTGTATGCGTGTGGCTTTGTGTGTGTTAAGAGTATATTAGTTTGGTTTTAAGAAAATATTTTATTTCATGCGTCAAGCGTGTGGCTGTGTCAGGGACAATACACTGGCTAGTCAAGTCAAATAACCAACCAGCCAGCCAGCCAGCCAGCTAGCTAGCTAACCAACCAGGCAGACAATCAACCAGTCAAGCGATATAATCAAGCAGAGCCTTAAACACTGCTTAAGTTTCATATTCAATGGTTGTCGTTTGGAATAGAATCGAAAAACTAAAGGAAAAACAAAAACGAATAAGAAAAAAGAAGGACTCCACTGGCCAATGTATAATTTAGAATGGCAAAAATGAGAGAGAGAGAAAGAGAGAGAGAGAGAGAGAGGGAGTAAAAGAGACACAATGTTTAAATTACAAAACCAGCAGTCGTTAGTGTCAAGCTGTAGAGTAAAAGCGGTCTTCAACAACAACAACAATGTTTTACTCCTTTAATGTCAACCACTTTATTCTTGAATTTCTTAAACAATCGTGTTTGTGCAGCACGAGTATGGCGAATATGGATGGCATGACATGGGCTATAGCAAGTCATACTGGAGTTTTGAACAGTTTTAGTTGCTGCTTTTGTTAAATCCTTTGGCTGATGCCAGGAAAGAAAAAAAGAAAATACAAAAGGAAACTATTGACTGCATAACCCTTTTCTTTATAAAAAACAAAACCACCCTCTGGATGACCCACCAACCACCTAACCACCATTGGTACTGGTTGCTTGTGTAGTGCTTTGGCAACTCATCTCTTATTTAATATGTTGATCTAAAAGACTTTATTGTTGTAATTTGTTACCAAAGTGGGGGGTATTATGCAACATACGTCGTTGTATTGCACGTTGCTCTCTCTCTCTATCAGTGTACGTTTGTGTGGGAGAGTACGGTATAGGTTTCATTGACGACAACAACGGGTGTTTTTTTCTGTTGTTGTTGCTTTGGCTATAATTTATTCATAAGTGGCATTATGGCGACAGCCATTCATTGTATTTTTCGGTTTAATAAACGATATTCGGTTTTAATTGTTTTTCCTTTAACAATTACTAGATAGAAAACCATTATGGATGGATAAAGAAAATTAAATTTTCCCTGAAAACATAAAAGAAAAGAAGATAATCGTTGTGCTGCAACACATTTACCCAAAACAATGAAAAGCCGTTTGTTGATGCCAAGACAATGGAGAAAAATGAGAAATTTTTTTAATGCGTTTCAGGGAAATTTCTTTACAAGTTATTGCCTTTAGAATTTAAGAGAATTTTAAGGTACTACAAAGGGGTTTGAATAACAGTGATGGTTTGAAGCCATTGGTTTACTTTGGATTCCAAATAAATTTTTTTTTTTCGTGGAACGATGAATTTAAATTGAAGATTTTAGTGAAAACTGCATTATTCTCTCAACAATCTTCTGGCTAAAGCTCTGAGAGAAAAAGAAAAATTGCAATGAAAAGCTTCTGTCGTTCTGAATTGACGTTGAACTGTGAAGTCTTCGACTCATGGATAACAATTCACACATTCAACACAAAGTGGTGTAAGGAACTAGGTGGTAAACCTGACTAAATAGTTGTTAAAAGCCAATTAGGTAACTAAAGCTGGATACACTCAGGGTTTCAAAACAATTTTAGTTCTTTGAGAGTTTGTTCTGATACGATTCAGCCACTTCGAACAATTGTTCTGGAAAACAAGCTACCATATGAAATATGTTTTGTAAATGACGTATTAGTTTTACTTTTTTTTATCAATTTTCTATCAAATTTGTTTATAAAATTGAAGTATCTGGCAGCACTATTCAATAGTTTCGGAACAAAAATTAAAATTAAAGCAATTCAAGCTGAAATTGTTCCTTGTTGTTTGCAGCTTCAAGACCAAGAATGGGCCAGCCCTGATATCGCTGAAAGGTATCAGAGCATCTGAGTAATTTACTTGATGCACCTTACACTAGATTTCGGAACGACGTGGGTGTCAGAGAACTCAGGATCTATACTGGGATCAGTCATGATAATATCGAATAAATGAAAGACCTAGTGGAGAAAAAGCTATCAGTTTTGTCAATGGTTGTGGCATATAATACAGAGGATTTACTGGCAAAGGCAAATACTGTAATATTTACGCAAGAAAATCTGCATAGAATAGCAAGAAAGATATGAGATGCGTCACACTGCCGCATTAGACAAGGTTTTGATTGCTGACAAAACACCGTTTTCGGATATTTACGTGTCGGAATTACAACTAGAAGGTATGTAGGTTTTCGAGACGAATTGTACACAAATTCAGTACGAAAGATTATGAACAGCACTTACGATCTCTGTACAACGGTTGCCTTAGTGAACTACCCGATATTACCATTACTTCCCCACGCGGGATAGAAGCTTTATTAACAACTTCAACCATAAAACGGTGAATTACTTGGCCTCTTAATGAATATTTTGAAGTTCTTGACCGAGAATATTATGTTATTACTGCAGGTATCGTTCATTTAAGTTATACTTAAGCCCAGAGGCCCAAAGACAAGGCTCGTGGTCGATGAAATAAACAGCAAACTGTAGAATATCAATAAAGCAAGCCTTTAAAAAATCTCAGAGAATTATATCGAATGAGTTCCAATTGACTTCAACTTTCAGACAAAGAAGAAGAGAAATTGGGCACATTCATTAGGATCAGTTGACTATTGCTTCAGAGACTATTCAGCAAACACTAGGACGTAATCTTAACAAAGGGTTATAAGGGTCAGAAGGTCTCTGGTGATTTTTCAAAACAGACTGAACAGACTGAAAGGACACTGCATTTGATGGATGGCCGTTATGTCAAATGTAAAAGATTGAAAGTCCATATTGGAAGACCGAATTAATGAGTTTTCATAGATTTTAAATGAAAATAAGACTGCATATGTATGCATGTGAACATATTTTCATAGAAATTGTTTATTAATGTCAACAAAATGCTGACACAGCATATTGTTATTAAATTCCAAGAAAATTCTCGTATATTTTCTATATGTTGTGTCTGTCAGACAATTATATGTTCATTCTGTTCGAAAATATACGCACACACACAGATTTAATGACCAAAAAAAAAGGTGTGCAATTTCAAAGCAATTTTGCTTTTTTCAATTTCCATTTTCATTACATTACAATGGCAAAAAACACACATATGTGTGTATGTGTTTGTGTGTGTGTCCTTTTTTAAAATTTAATTTGATGCAATTAAAAATTCTACATACACATACACATACACATACGTACGAGTATAGTATTGTATAGTTGTGTGAAGTAAAATTTCAATTTTATTTTTGAAATTTTATTGCAATTGTGTACATACAACTACACACCACACAGACAGACTGTCTAAGTTCTAGTAGTTTTTCCTTTGGTTTACCATGCTGTTCTAATTTTTTTTGTTTTTTTAACCGAGAAATTCATAAAAAAAATTTGTATTTTCACTTAAAAAACATTTTGAAATTTTCTCTTTAAAAATTTATAAAATTTTTATTACAAATACACACACACACAGGCAACTCACATATGCAGAATATGCAGAAGCAAACGAAGCCACCTATTATAGCTAGAAATACATGCATACATACAATAAAGCATACGTATGATATATGCACAATACTACCAATGATATAGCTCAAGTAAAGAACAATAATACAGAGAGTGACAGAGAGAGAGGAAAGAGAGCGAAAGAGAGAGTGAAAGCGAGAAAGAGAAAGAGAGTAGTGAGTAAAGTAGAAACGAAAAATAATTGCCAACTGTTGTTTTACTTGATGGCGTTATAAAATTGCAATCAATTTCAGATATTTATACGCGCAACGGGGTCAAATTCCGGTAAATAAACAACAACAACAACAACAAAATTATAAAAACTATAAAAACCAAAATAATAAACAAAATATAACAACAACAACAACAACAATAAGAACCAGAGCAATAACAAAAAAAACGAAAATATTAACAAATATAACAGCCATAACAACACTAGCAACAACACCAGCTCTATAGCGACACAACACATCATTTCAGTCAGCCGCACAGGTTTGAATGTTTTTACCCAAAAAACATACGAGCATGTCCATGGTGTACATAGTGTGTAGCAAAGAGTAGATAGAACACTGAAAGCAAAAGCAGCATCCTCCTTTTGATTTTTCTCTCATATGGAAGGATATCAAAAGGGCTTATGCAAAAGTGTATTTGTATGTACTCAGTATGTACATATGTATTATGTAGTAGTGGCAACTAAACACCATTTTTATATGGATCTGCCTTTTATAGCGGCCACCGTTACTAATCACAAATTGTCCATTAAAGTCAAGTTGCCACTTTTTTGTTTGATGTTGCCACAGTTTCCTCTCTAAGAGTAGCTTACTTACTTAATCCATCATTAGAAGCCTTTAGTCAGGATTACAACCTAGCTGCCTACCACTCATGTTGTATGTTTGATTGTAATCCTGTGCATCGGGACCTAAAGTCTACCGTCAACTGCCAACAACAAATTTAAAACTTTCCATAGAACTTTTCTTTACTCTCACAGTTTATGCAAAAGTTTACTGAGAAGAAGACGCCAAACGAAAATTCTTTCGTATTTCGTTTTGTTCGATTTGCCTGAGCTAGATTTGAATTACAAATTCTCGCGTAATAAGTTACCACACTGCCCCTTAGACCACGGCGACTTCATTGTTCGCCAGTTGAGATTGGAGGCAAAATTGGTTGGTTGGTTGGTATACCAAGGATTTTTACATTCGACGGGCCATAAATCTAAGGCACAATGAAATATTACTCATGCTAACTAGACTAAGTAGCTTCTGAAGCTCTGTCTTACTGACTACTACTCTGCTAGCAATGTTCTCCCTCTTGCAGAATTCTATTCTGGTTTTAGAAATCAATTCCATTTTTTTTAATCATTCAAAATGAAACGAGATTGTTGAACACTAGTGCGCCCTGTGTCACTCCCAATTCCGAAGACTGGTATGCTGAATTGGCTCCTTCATATGGAATGCCTGAGCTTTATGCCGATGCCCTCAAAGATGCGTGGCAAAGAGGGCAGTTGCTGCCTGAACACTGCAGGATTATCACTATTGCGGAAGTCGGGTGCCCAGATTGAAGGTCGTCAGCAATGCTTGTTGTTGCTGCAAATGATTTGTCTTCTGAAAATTTACGTGAACTTACTTGGAGCAGCCAGGTGGTAATTAAGTCTCTTACAACGGTTATTTATTAACGTCTGTATCTTGTTCCTGAATTGCCAAGGATTTCTGGGGATAAATTTTCGTGTCAATTAAATGGGGTTGCAAGACATAACGATATCTTGGAAACGATTAGATGACAAGGCCGGTTCAGAGTTTCTGCAATCTCTTACGTGTTACAGACATAGTTGGGTATATCGATTTGTTTATTATCCACTCATTCTACAAAAGATTCAAAACTTTGCTTGCAAATACTCTCAAACTCTGCTGGACTCGTATATAGACGTTGATCGCCATCCATGGTACTATCAGAGCAATTCTCACGGATAGCTAGACTTTTTTGATAGAAATGCCGAATAACTTGCTATGGCAGTATGCTCTTTTAAAGAAGCTGGTGGGGATCTAAGGGAGGAGGAAAGACTGTAAGTTCCCTCATATGTCAGTGCCCGTTCTTGTCATAGAAAATGCGTAGGTTTTTTAAGCCTGATTTTCTTAAACATCATTGATCGAGTTCTAAATATAAAAATTGCTGCAAAATAAGATTAATTTCGGGGCCCGAGTTATTTATAAGGGTTGAATATTGATTGTGGTCTATGTGCTGGTCTATAATGCTGGCCTAAGTGGAACCCTCTTCCTGATAACCAAGTAATTGAGTATAGCTTAGGCCACCTTAAACCTATTGCTTTTCTATCAAAAGTAAGTAAATTGAGGCTAAACGAAGTATATTTTTTTCGGACAAGTAGAACATGTACGCATTGGATGCCAGGTGGTTACGACCGATAACTGTACGTACAGTTCTGTAAATTTTTATTTATCTGGTTCGATTGGACGAGCTGGATGTTCCATCTAGACCTTATTTTTATTCAATTTTTTTGTGTTAGTCAGTTCTCTAATAGGAAATCATTCCCATTTTTCAGTACCAGACACTTATGTTTGTATATGATGAGTACTGTACACATACATATGAGTGTATGAGTGTGTGACTTGTTTTTATGAAATGCACAATTACAACATGTTGTTACCAAACAATATAAAACACTCTACATTTTGCTTTTGTTATTGTTACTGTTACTGTTACTGTTGCTCTTGTATTTGTGAATGTTTTTTTTTTTTTTT
>QOCX01001436.1:0-34938 GCA_005959815.1 Sarcophaga bullata | reverse complement strand
AGAGCTGTGAGCTATAATCTGGGCTCTACAAAAGCACCAAAATATATTTGGAATAGCACATCTTACCATTTTTACAGATCATCAATCACTAACATATGATATCTCCGAAAAGAGTCCCAACACTAAATTGAAACGTTGGAAAGCCAAAATAGAGGATTATGGTGCAAAAATTAAATACAAACCCGATATTGAAAATGTTGTAGCAGACGCGCTATCGCGATAAATTATTGATACATCTTCCATAGACACGGAACACTCAGCCGAAGCAGTTCGCAAGTGATATAATAAAAAACTGCTACACACCACTTAATGCATATGGCATACAATTAGAACTCGTTATCTACTCCAAATTTTACCGAAGCACGGACACGCACGATTTTGCCTTAATAAGGTACGCCACACTATTAATTTTCAAATAACAATGAACCTGATAGGTGAATTAAAAAAGATATTGTTCCAAATCGAACTGTAGCTATATATATGAATATAGACGATTTATACCAATACGCAGTACTAATTAAGGAAACATTTTATAGGTACTAGTTTTGTATATACTCCAAGATTAAAATATGATAGTTGATAGAAATAATTAACTTCAAATCGTAGAAGAAACACATTTAAGAGCTCATAGAAGCTACAATAACACAACACAGAAAATTTTACAAAAAATATTATTGGCCAAAGCATAAAAAAGACTAACAAGCAATTGAATAATCACTGCCCAACTAAAGAGCCTTTTCGACAATCAGATATAAGTTAAAGTAAAAGACTTTACTTTATTGTTTGAGTACTTGACTGCAACTCATTTTATTTTATTATTTCTTTAACTTTACAATTTTGTTGTTTTTAAATTTTGCTTACTGTAGCTATTCTACATATTTTTCACGCGGATTTTTACGAGTCCCGGTCTCGGCCTTAGTTTCTTCTCCCATTTTGGATCCCACGAGTTGCAGATAAGTGCATGACCCGCGTGTGCAGGGATCCGCAGTACCCAAGTAATGCTGGTTAATCCTGAAGGCCGCCAGGTATCCAGTATACTCCGTTAGTGATTGAGCTATTTTTGATGGGCCCCCAGCCTGACCGACTCTCGGCACGGGTCGTATAACACCTTAGTCCAGCCCATACCTCTAACCTATGGTGAGAGCCCTATTCAAAGGCCATGTGGCCAACTGAATACAGGTGCCCACCTTAGCTGATCGTCACTCCGATGGGCAACCACCATTACCAGCCAGCACCCACGTATAGGGTTTGGTATAGGATTTTCGTAGGACAGCTGTTGTGGTAACATAATGAGCAAACTGTTTTGGAAAAAAATAGAAAATCAAATTGTGACTTTAAAAGAAGTTACGGCATTTAATACAAGTTTATGAACTTACAAATATGATATTTTGTGCTGCTGAGGCCTACGAAAAGATGAGTGCTTTCAGTTGATTTATCCTCCATTGCTCTTGTTTACAAATTAATAAATTCAAAAGAGATGACACTCGATAACTAGTATACAAATTTTGTTCATGGAAGAAATGTGTTAAAAAATTTATTTTATTGTATTTTACTCTTAAATAAGTAGTAAACTTATGAAATATGTTTTATTAATATTTTTAGAATACAAAAAGAAAAATGTGAAAGTAGTAATGCACTATACGAACATATTTAACGATACCATTCACAATAGAATATAATTTGTCATCCATAAATTTAAAAAACTACTGATTTTTTCCAGCAGTATATGAGACGCATAGAAAAGTAGAAAGTAAACCTACTCTATGCGTCCTATTCGACTATGTATTCTACATTCTACTTTTTTGGCATACGCATTTAAATTAAGGTCGCTTTAAACGCATGGTATGGAATTTCGGCTACTATATGCGTTCTATGCGACTATGCATTCTATGCGTTTACATCTGTAACTTGTCACAGACAATTACACTGATTCTACTTTTTTGGTATACGCATGTAATGCAAGGTCGCATGAACTTTCGGCTTAACTCCACAAACGTTCTTACGGTAACATACGTTGCGTTTTTACGATAATAATAATAATCGTATTAAAAAATTTAAGTAAAAGTATTAAATACTACACAAATTAACAACGCAAAATAATGAAGAAACAATATTAAAATTAAGTACACCTGTCCCATGTTTTTCATGATAGATACGTTCCTGAGAAAATCGTGTAAAACGAATTCAAAAAAATTTTTATGGAAAATCGTGTAAATCGAAAAAATTACAAAAAATTAATGTGAATAACATAACAAAGCAAACAAAAGAAAACAATTTCATTTTATTTAACAACCAAAATAGTTATAAAATTCATACTTAAAAATTATTCATTCAACTTAAAAATTATGTACTGACTTAGTTGTATACGTTTGAATACACACATTAATAAACGCCTTTTTCACACACAAGCTGGGAATTCCCTTTTAAATATCATTGCTAATGCTGCCAGATAGATGTTTATAATCGTTATTTTTAAAAAATAGTTACATTACCTGTAGTAAATTTTAGAATTTATATTGTTTAAGTACATAAATGGGGAATTCCCTTTTATTGCCATTATTAATGTTGCCAGATTAATATTTATTATCTGTATTTTTAATAAAATAGTTAAACATCAGTAACTAAATGTTGTTTTAGTTATTTACTTACTATAAATTGTGTCCAAAGCTTGTTTTCATTTAAATAAAAAATCGTGCAAAACGCGGTATTTTTCATCCCTCGATTTACACGAGAAATAACAAAGTTGTTTTAAATCGAAATTGTGCAAAACAAGTGATAGGTGTATTAAATTATTTATATAATAATTTATTTGATAGCGTTGCCCAAGTTTTGTAGTCTATTCGGTAGAGTATTTGATAAATGAGAAGTTATCGCTGAGATTAAAGTCTTAAAGATTGGTGTAACAATTTTTCTTCCACGAATGGATCTCGAAAATACAATTCTCTTACACACATACGGTTCTCTTTAGATGATAATTTTATGCAGAAAACATAACGTTTACACCTCAATAAATAAACAGGACCGACACCACTAAAAAAAGGTGGTCCAGTAGGTAGTGTGTTGGCTTATTAGACACGAAACATCTAAAACTAAACAAAATATAAAAAAATATTTCTTCTGCGACTTCCTCTCAGTAGGTTTCTGGGCAAAACTGCTCAGAAGTTTCTTCAAAATCTGTAGTTCGGAGTCGACATTAAACTGTAGGTCCCGGCACTCATGTGTAAAATAATCCTAACTAAGGGGTTATAATGACCAATTATGTATATATGTATTAGACCTTCCATCATTCAGAAGTTTTGTCCGGGTACTTTCTAGACTGGTAATTTTTCACCCACGATGTACCCGGCAAAGCCTCAGTCGTGAAATATACCTTATTACTAATATGATCCGTTACAGTATTTGCTCGGAATGCAGCCTACACTTCTGGACGTTATTGATTTTGGAGTGCCTAATTTTTTCCAGATATTTGGCTCATGTTGAGTATACAATGGATTTGTGTTTGGACCAATCGTATACTATTAATACGATCTCGAACTCTACCTCTATTGCAGCCCCCACCTTATCTGGCGAAAATATTGCCACCATAATCCGGAACTTCACTAAGGACTCCAGCAGCCGCAAAACCTCAGTCTATTACCAAGACCGACTGAAGCGTCTTCAGGAAGCATGGGCTGAGTTTGATGACTTGGATAACAAGTTGCGGAGTCTAAAGGACCTCGACAAATCTGATGAGTATTTCACATCAGATTATTAATATAAAATTCAAGCCCTGGCGTTCAATTATATATCGTTAATGGAACGTGAGCTTGAAAACCAAAACCAAGCGTCAGACGACAAAGGACTCCTTCAGCCCAGAAGCAAGTCACCAGCAAGTAGAACTGGTAGGCACGATGGTCTTATCAACCGCTCTCTTGGCAAAATGACGGCACTTTCCCGACAACTGAAAGATCTTCAACTGGAACCAGATCAAGAAGAATCTTATTATGATATAAAAACGGCCACAATCTCCCATCTATTGCAGCAATTAGAACATATTAATGATGAGGTGTTGGACAAATATCCTGATCCAGACCGAGCTGGTTACTACTCAAAGAGTTATATTTGTCTCGAGCAGAACGCCCAGTCAGCGATCATCCAGCTCACAAGTGCCAACAAAAAATTATCTCACTCAGCCAAAGAAGCATGGACGAGGTAAAATGCATTACCCGTAGGCAAGTTCACCATCACTAAATTTGACGGCGATTACGTAAGATGGTCGTCATTTTCAGAATTATTTAAAAGAATTGTCAATGAACAGCAGATGTCTGACGGTCATAAAATGTGGTATCTAAGACTAATATGATTGGCGAAGCAGCAAATCTCATCAACCATCTTGCTATAACTAATGAAAGTTACCAAGCGGCATGGCGGTTGCTGAAGGACCGCTACAACACCAAACGTGTTATGGTGGCTACGGCAATTCAATGGCTGCTCGATCAGCCATCTGGAGCTTGCACATTGATTACTATTAAGCGGTTGCACGATACAACAAAGGAGTGCCTGGCAGCTCTCTCCAATATGGGACTCCAGATTACGTCATGGGATCCACTCTTAATACATGCCTTAGTCAAAAAACTAGACAAAATAGTTCATACTCAGTATGAACAATCTATCTCTAGCTGCAAGCAGTTACAATCGATCAACCAATTCCTCACTTTCCTCGAGGACTATTTCCACACTCTTGAGGCAGTGGATATAAGGAGCGAAAATCTCCCAACAATAAAAAAAACTTACGCACTTGTAACACATGAGATCGCCCGATGCTTCATGTGTAAGAGAAATTCTCATCCGTTATATCGCTGCAAGGACTTCATGCTACTCAGCCCTTTAAAACGAATCAACCTTGTGCAGAAATAGAAATTATGTGTCAACTGTTTCAATAGTAACCACTTATCCAAAAGATGTACCATTTTAGGCCGCTGCCAAAAGTGTGGAAAAAAGCATAACACCTTAGTTCATTTGGAACAAACGTCACAAATGCGAACAAAACAAAGTACATCGAACAAATTAACCCCGAAACTTCAGTGGAACAGGCGGCATCCCTTGTTACCACCTCAGTCTTAGAAGGTGAAGATATAGCAGTTAGTTATGCACCCAAAAAATCCTGTCCTGTTAGGAACAGCGTTGTTAAAGGTTAACCCATTTACGGTCGCTGTGCCAATTTGGGAAACATTCAATTATTAAGGCTGTATAAAAATACTGTTTACTCTGGTTTATTTATTTTTACATTATTGAATAGTGGAAAGTGCTCTGAATAAATATTAAATCAAGCAATTTAACTACATTTGTTGTTATTGTTGTAATCATCTATTAAACTTCATCAACAATACACAGGTAGACGTAGGTCCATGGTAACCATAGTTATATTTTGTACCTAAAGCTTATAGTCATTATTTGTATTATAATATAAAATTCAATAAACAGCGAAACATTGAAATGTATTTTGAGTTTCATACAACAAATGTATAAGATCTTAGAAGGCATATAATAATGCTGTGCCAGTTTGAGTTATTAATTTGAAAAAAAAACGGTCTAAAAATAATCTGATGACCTATTCTTATCAGAAAATTTAACCAATGGGGTGTTTTCCACGAACATGTTTCCATCTATGAATCCATATTACGGTCGCCATTCGAGACAAACGTATTCGGTTTGGTTATAAAAACTGGGTAGCAGCAAGTTCCTCTGGATATTGTTACTGCTTTGATATTTATTGTGGTAAATCAACTACACCTGCTTCTGAGCCATTGGACACTAGGGTTGTGACCATGACCAATTACGACCAATTACGATTATTATGAACCAGTAGGAAAAGCTAAAAGCATTCTAATAAAAAACAAAAAGTTGATAATCAAATACCTCACTTGTTCCAAACTTACAACAAAAGCATGGGAGGAGTTGATGAATGGACCAATCCATATCTTTGCACAGAATTAGCATTCATAGCAAAAAATTGTGGTGGTTTATTTACGCACATGATTGACATGGCCATATCAAATGCGTGGCGCCTAAATGAAAGCTGTAAGGAAAATGCTATGGATCAATTACAATTTCGTCGATCTATAGCTAGGTTTTTTTTATTTATTTTATTTATTTTATTTTAAGTCTATGGAAATCCTTACAGACTATAACAATTATATCCTTACAATTATTTCAACAACAAAAACATTTTCAAAAATGGAAAAACAAACAATGAAGATTATTAATTAAGTGAGTTTAATTGTACAATTATATCTTTTTTAATGGCTTCAAAACTTTTGTTAAAATCAATATGTAGGTAGAGATTATTAAAATCATTGCAGATTCTACGAAATGGATCGAAGTTCGCATAGTTAGTTGCGTAATATTTTATATTTATGAAATTAAAATATCTTGTTGGACGAACAGGTACTCTTATGTAAAGTTTTTCCAGAAGAAATTGAGAGCTGATAACACCATTAATCAGCTTCAGGAGAAAGACAGCATTTAGCATTATACGACGGCTTTTTAAAGATGGTAATTTAATGAGTCCTAGGCGTTTTTCATAAGAAGGTAACCTTACATTAGGATCCCATTGTAAACCACGAAGATAATAAGAAACTGTTTTTGAACTGATTCGATTTATCAGAATGTACAGCATATTGAGGGTCCCATATTACAGATCCATAAAAATTGGGCGAACCAGTGAGGTAAATAATTGTTTATCACATAAGGGTCAGAAACTCTTTAGCCCATCGTTAATAAATCCCAGGATACATGTAGCTTTGCTACACGTTGTTTTAATATGATTTTCTGAAGTCCAATTTACAATCGAAAATTATTTCTAAATCGTTAAAGGTATTAACTTGTTCAAGAACAGCACCATTCATTTTATAAAATCCATTGGTTGGAGATGATCTAGTGAAGCACATATATTTACATTTTCTAACATTCAGCTCCATTAAATTGGTACTACACCAAGATGTTAAATTGTTAATATCATCTTGTATAAGTACTTGCTCCTCAATGTTATTAAAATGATAAAAATATTTTGACATCATCTGCATACATTAACGTGTTTGAGTTTTTGATAACAGAAGGGAGTTCATTTTATAAAAAAGAGTAAATAGGAGCGGCCAAGATGACTACCCTGTGGTACGGCCTGACAGTACATCAATTAAGTTCGATTGTGTGTTCCTGAATTTAACGCACTGCTTTCTGTTTACTAAATACGACTTAATCCAGTTTAGTAATGACGAACTAAAACAAGTTGATAAAGCTTATTGAACGAGTAAGTTATGGTTTACTTTATCAAATGCTTTGCCTGAAATCAATATAAATAACATCAGTTTGTCTGCCCGCAATAAGTCCTTCATTTACCAAAAGTTGTAAATTCAAGAAGATTTGTGAATTGTTGATCGAGACTTACAGAAACCATGCTGAGATGCAGATAAGATGGACGATGCTTGAAATGACAGTGTATCACATAAGAGTTTTTCAATAATTTCGGTATTGTGTTAAGTTTAGCAATTCCTCCTATAATTTGAGATATCAGCCTTAGATCCCGATTATAAACAGTGGAATTATAAATGATTGTTTCCAAAAAGAGAGGAAAATGCCCAATTTAAGTGGATTTGTTGAAAAATAGGTTTATGGAAGTACTCAGTAATTGAGAATTGGTGGTTTTTAAAAATACTGCTAGGAACCCCAATCAGGACCGGGCTACCAATCGAAAATTTAATGTTTATATAATTGCAAACAAGTACGTTGGTTAATAAAAAGATACATCAAAGTTTTTACTTCAATAATATAATTTGATTATTGGCGTTAAATGTAGAGTGATGGAATATGTAGAAGCAAAAATTCCGCATACAAGTTACTTATAACCTTATTATCTGGAGGATTCATGAACCTACCAAGCTTCATTAACAGAAGGGAAAATCTTGCTGCTCTGACGTTTCCAATAACAATTGTAGGAAGATTTATGTGGATCACTCTTGAAATTGAGTTTTACTTTATTTAAAGTAGATGTAATAAGCCTTTGTTGGGCGATGGTGTATTCAGATCGTTACTAAGCAGTATTTAGGTATAACCTTCTATTATTGATCTATCCTTTTCTTAAAGTTTTTATACAACTTATTTTTCTTTTGTTTTTTAATCTTGAAATGGTTTATGTTTATTCCAACCATACACTTTTGGAATACAATCAACGAACATAATCGTGAAGAACTGATAAATTTCGTAATCACTGCATCCAAATCATTCCATAGCCAGATAATTCCATTTATCCAATCGATTCAGATAGTTTGAAGATGCAGTTTATTATGATTTGTTAAAGAAAACAAAATTTTTCTTGTTTTTGAGTTAAATTAATTTGCTGGTGATGGAAAAGAATGAATGAAAGAAGTTTATTTCAAGTGTCGATGATATTTGTCTTCAGGATTAGAGATAGGCGCTATGACGATAACTGAGATTCCGATGAATCACTAACAAACACAATGACTGAACCATATTATTCGAATCCCATTAGCGAAGGAACCTTGATTTTGAAAAAGACAGCGTCTCAAGTAAACAATTAATTATTTGCACTAGGACCTACGGAAAAACCCAACTGGGATTAAATAGTTTGAATCGTTGAACAGCCTTCCATTGATGTATGTGACATATTAAAGTCCTATCATAGCTAACTAGATCTGTTGTGTTTACTTTTCTCAAGAAGTGTATTCAATCGCATTTAAGTAATCTTTCATAGACAGTGGAGTGGTGAATTAGGAGGAATGTACACGCAAACAAGAATAAAGATTGTTATGAATTTAACTAATACGCATATCAATTCAATATGGTTGGAAGTCATGAAGGATAACTTCTTCAGACGAGAATTCATTTGAGATGGGCAATTAATACGCCGCCTCTAGTTTTTTTATATTGTATTGCGCACAACTTTCTCTATCTTTTCTAAAGACATTATATTTAGGGCAAAAAATCTCAGAATTATTAATTCTGCTACTGAGCCAAGTTTCAGTGATATATTATATATGGTAATTAAATCCAAAACTATTACAATAAATTAAGATAATTTCGAGTTATAACCTCTAACATTTTGATAAAAACCAATGCAAATTAGTTTTTTTGATTTGTGTCGGCAATGTGGAGGAAGACGAGCAATATTTTCATCACTGTAAATAAATTCACAACCTAATGCATTTCTAGGCCAAAATTCCGGATTAACAATTTGCTGGAACAGATTTTCAGGAACAATAATTTTGAATGTATGCCCTGTATCCCGAATTTATTTTGAAAAGAAGAATTTACATCTGGATGATTTTGATTTTTGATTTTGATTTTTGATAGAATATACAGTTTCATATCTTCAGCATTCGTATCAACTGCAAGCGTGTAGCAAATATTGTTTTTTAGGTGAAAATAGTTCGCAACTCCTTTGGATGATTTTTCAGCCAGAAGCATTTTTGATTATTCACAACAGAAGCATTTGGCATTAAGGTTGATGGAACAGGAGAAGTAGAGTAGCATCGAGATTGATTAAACGAGCAGAGTTGACAGGACCAGGCAATAAGGTTAATGATTGTTTGAGGAGCAATTTATTTCCGTCATTATCAGGTATAGTTTCTAAATTTTTTGACATAGGAAAAACTTCTTTTGAACCCGATAACTGTCCAGAATTATCAATAAAACCTTCCTTCTCGATAATATTTGGAGTTTTATGGAGGTTGATTGCAGACCCAACGCAAGATGTAGAGGTAGTAGCATTATCTGTATTCACAAATCTGGGACTTTTTCGGCGAATTGGAGAAGGTCTCGGTGATTGTAATCCATCTAAGGACTTAAAATCGTTGAAAAGTTATTCATAAGCATTAATTTGATCATTTAAATGGCTGAGATTATTTTGAATTTGTAAGAAGTTGTTTCTGGTACTTTGAAAAAAAACGATAAAACTCAGCACCAACTATCTAAAACAGTCATCCAAAAGACATTCTGCTCGGCCTTCATCATCAAATGTTGAGGGTCTACATCTAGTTGGCGCTGATCATGTTCCAGAAAAGCTTCCTTAGAGTGTGCGTTGTGTCTTCGGCCACAATAGAAGCCGCTGAAGTTGCAAAAATGCAAAAAAATACTCTGCGTATACACCACTCTAATGTCCTAATTTTGAATTTTTTAAATTTTTTGTTATGTTTCTGTTTTTTTATTCTTAAAAATAAATATACACCGAAATTTCAAAAATTTAACTTGTTCTTTTTGATTGGCTGTAAATGGGTTAAGGTTAATAGTTTGGAAACCGACTGCAGAGCAATACTAGACTCAGGATCACAAGTCAACCTAATATCTGAACGTTTAGTGGCACGGTTAGGACTCCCAGCACGCGCTACATCTATATCAATCAATGGTATTGGAAAATACCGAACTAAGGTTCAACACCGAGTCAATGTTATCATTCAATCCCGACTCAACAAATTTTCAGCACGTTTAGAGACATTTGTATAGCCGCAAATAGTTGTTCCTCAACCTGCTCAACTTCTTCGTATTGATAAGTGGGCAATTCCCAGCAATGTGACTTTGACTAATCCAGCCTTCAACCAAAATCGATATTCTATTAGTGGCGGAATATTACCATTAATTGCTCACTATTGGGCAAATTAAATTGGCTGACAACCTTCCAGTGCTGCAAAATACGACCTTAGGCTGGATAACGTCAGGAAAGGTATCTGGTCTTGACTGAAGATAATAAAATGGATATCACTAATGAACGATTCTGGAAATTGGAGGAGATTGAAAGCACACAACAATAATTGTCACCTTATGATGCACAATGTGAAGCACACTTCAATCAACACACCGTACGTGACAAAGACGGAAAATTCGTCGTATGGCTTCCATTCTGCGCTGAAATCGCGTTCAACCGATTTCTCTCCTTGGAACGCAGACTATAAAAAGATCCGTCATTGAAAGAACAATACACAAAATTTATGAAGGAACAAGAAGCTTTAGGGCATATGACCAAAATCGCTATAGAAAAGTTGGAAGGGAATAAATACTTTATTGCTCATCACTACGTACTACGACCTGAAAGCAGCACCACCAAACTTCAAGTGGTATTCGACGCTTCTTCGAAAGGATCACCTGGAAAGTTATTGAACGATATTTTGCACATCGGGCCATCACTTCAGAGTGAGCTGTTTACTATTTTGCTGCGGTTTTGGCTATCGCTTTACGTGTTTACTACCGATATAGAAAAGACGTATCATCAAATATGGATTCATCCTAAAGACAGACAACATCAGATAATCCTGTGGCGAAAGAATGTCACTGAACCAATAAGCTATTTCAAATTCAACACCGTCACATATGGAACCAGAGCAGCGCTATACCTGGAAATAAGATGTTTGAAGGAAATAAGCTATGAAAACAAGATACATTATCTTTTAGCAGCAAGCTTTTTAGAAAAGAATTTTTATGTTGACGATGGGCTAGGTGGAGCCGACAGCTTAACCACAGCTCTAAAAACTCAGCAGCAACTACAGTGAGTCATGGCAGTATACGGATTTAATTTACGAAAATAGTGCGCTACGCAACTACTTAGTAACATCCCCTAAACCGATCAAGAAGTCAGCCCCGACTTCTGTACAGATAAGACTGAGTACACAAAAACTTTAGGATTAGATAGGCTAGCCAAATATGACCAACTTAGGATTAAAGGCAACATGCAACCAATAAAGGCTGTAACTAAAAGAACACTCACCTCAGATTTTGCACGCATTTTTGATCCGTTGGGTCTTTTATTACCTGTAGACGTCAGGGCCCAAATGTTTGTCTAGGAGTTATGGACCTTGAACCTCTCTTGGGACAAAACTATTCCTTTAGAATTCGATTCTCGCTGGCGAAATTTTCGAAGTAGTCTTAAAGAACTTGAAAGCTTTCAAGTTTATCGGCATGTTCTTCACGTCTTTACAGATGCATCAGAGAAGGCATTTAGGGCGGCAGTTTTATGTCAGAACGATTCTCTCTAATAGAACTATAATTGGCTACTTGTTGTGTGCAAAATCTCGTGTAGCTCCACTTAAACAGCAAACCAAGGAAACCAACATAACATAACAGAAAATAATGCGAAAATCGAACATACATAACTCACGATAATTGAAAATAACGGCTATTTTTTGATCACACCTCGTAACTCAATATGCGTTTTGTGTACCACTTGGAGAATCTATCATTTTCTCTATTAGTGGTGTACCACCAGTAATAATTATTTTTCTAATCGTTCATCAAGGCAAACGAGCCCTCATTTGAACATGAATATTTTTCTAAAGTGTAGAAGATCACATTTGTTAAGATGACACCAAAACCTGACAATGATTATCCGAAAGCGGAGCCTTACAGGCCTACAAGTTTATTATACACAGTGTCAAAGCGGTTTGAAAAATTACTGATGTCTAAACTAATATCAATATTGAACGGTGAGCAAGTAACAATTGACCTTTATAAAAAATTGCACAAACCAACAGATTGGATCATAAGAAGGGTATTTTAAGAGAAAAATGCTTTTCACAGGCATTCGAAAGAGTTTGACACGAAATTTCCCTAATAATGTTTTGAAGATATGGGCCAAAAGAAGGTGACAGGCCTTACAGGCCTACAAGTTTATTATACACAGTGTCAAAGCGGTTTGAAAAATTACTGATGTCTAATATCAATATTAAGCTGAGCAAGTTATTCCGGCAACCATCAATCTTGACTTTATAAAAAAAACACTATTGCACAAACCAACAGATTGGATCATAAGAAGGGTATTTTAAGAGAAAAATGCTTTTCACAGGCATTCGACAGAGTTTGACACGAAATTTCCCTAATAATGTTTTGAAGATATGGGCCGAAAGAAGGTGACATTTTAGGTGTTCCTCAGTCGGTCAAGTTTTGTATTTAATATATACTTCGGATATGCTTCTAGGAGCATCTACCATAACAAATTTTTCAACTAGAGAAACATTTAAATGGTTCGTATAAATAAACAAATAGTGCCGAAGCACTCGCAGATAAAATATATTCGTTGACACCTAACTTGGGAGATCAATTTGCGTAAATTGTATTTTTGGGTTAACATTTGCAAAGCATGCTAGTCATATTGGTTCCTTAGTTATAACCGGCAGATATTCTAGCCTTCCAGAAAAAATTAATCTAAATACCTTCTCAGTATCCCGCCTACTCCGAGAAGACTCATTATTGTTGTTTGTATTGTCAATGACTTCCTTTCAAACCGTATTGAATAATGTGGATTCACCCAGATTTTTAAAAATCACCTCTTTCGTTAGTATCCGGGCAGCTCCACTACTGAACGCATCAGAGGTGTCCTCATCTGGGAGACATTAGGAGAAGACTCAATAAGGTCTATGACCAGGTCGAATAAAAATTACCACAACCACAATCAAACGATTATTGTAAAATGATTAATGATTGAGGAAGTAGAAGTACAGTTTCATAGTAATGCAAAATGACATGAATGCTTTTGAATTCAAATTTTAAAGTAAATCTTTATTCATTTAATTTAACAAAACCTTACTGCTTTGTAACTAATATGTATGTTGAACTTGGTCCACTTGCCACTAACTATGGAAACCGTATTAAATTTAAAACTTTCAGTCTCTGTCAGTTAGCTCAATTTATTTAAATGATAAGAAAACAAAAAAAAGGAAATTCAATTAGGCGTTAACCTATACAAAAAAAGCATTTAAATTTCCAGTGTTTGTCACAAACCTATTCTTGTGATGGGTGTTGTTGAGCTTTGATAACTCGCGGAAAATTGTTTAACAGCAATTTCCTAGAAACTAGGAAATAAAACTCGCGGTTTATCTCAAGCAATTTGGCATTTTGCATACATATTATAGGCGTGCAATAGTGTAGCTTATGTGCCAGTTAGCCGAACGTAACGTACCGTACGTACGCTTTTTTGCATATGTAGAGCAATATAAATGCTTACCGAAACTTTCTCTCTTGTTAGCAAAACAGAACGATATGTATAAAACAGAATTCCTTCACGTTTTTACGTGAGATTTGAACATGATTTATAAGGCTATTGTATACAGCGTTGCATTGCGGCACAAATGTTCCTCTTGTTACTTTCATGATTATTTATATAAAACTTTTAAATTTTATATGTATACAAAGATTTTTTACCTTTAATTAAAATAATAATAAAAAATTGTCTTATCCGATATCACCGCATCACTTTCAAATTTTTTGTCGTAGGGCTTCCTATCAAACTATGCATCCCCATTCTTTCGCAACGCTTTTTTGCAAGCGTACAGCGAAATGGAATGAACAGACTGAAAGTTAAAAGTATTCAACTTCCAAGGCAGCTCCCTATCCAGAATAAGTTCTATAAAATGTTCCTTATCTGTGATTTTCTGTTCCGTGCGTTTAGTTTCGTTGTCCGATCAGTTTCAGTGGACGAAAAAACGGTGACTTGTATCTTCTCGTAAAGAGCACTACTTCCGTTTTCCCAGGTTTAACATCTAATCAGACCAAATTGCTTCCAATCTCTTATTGTGTCAACAAACCTGACGGAAATTATAAGAGCAATGTCATTCTCATAGGCAATTGCTCCACATAAAACCTGTTTCAGCGTCACTAGTAGCTCATTCATCACCAGATTCTATAAAAGAGATTCTGTGGAGTTCCTCTCCCTATAGGTCTGATTATGTGCGAGTCCCCTAAGTTAGATATCTAGTACACCATACTGTCCTGTACACCTAATCTTGTCAGTGCGCCGTATATAGCGCCTAGTTCCACATTCTTGAAGGTCCGGTATGCAGGAAAGTAGCCAGGATATGCTCCTTTTGTGCCGTACTAGGCTATGCAGGACAGTTTCAATAGATACTCCCTTGTTGTATGCCCGCTTGGTGTGAATCATTTGTATATAACGCGTTGTGATTCTAATGCGTTATACGAGTACGAGGTGTGGTCAAAAAATAATTCGTACCGAATCCTCCACGTAGGTATCGGCTGGTAATGGTGGTTGCCCGATAGGTTGCCCACTACTTAAGGAGGAGTCCACACTCATTTGATCTTATAGTCAGATGAGTTGTGGTCAGAGGTATTGACTGGACTAAGGTGTTACACGACCCGTGTCAAGAGTCAGCCTGGCTAACGGAGTATCCTGGATACCGAGCGACCTCCACGATTAGTCAGCCTTACCTGGACACAGGGATCCGCTCAGGTGAACCATCCCCTTATCCACAACTCATGGGACCAAAAATGAAGAACAAAAGAAAATAATTGGAAAATAATAAAAAGTTCTCTCTGAAGGCCGAGAACGGAACTCGGAAAAATCCGCGTACGGGTGTTAAACCGGTGCCCGTCTCAACAAGAGGTGAAGGAAGTGGTTGATGCAATGGCAGACCAGAAACCTGAAAACTTGGCTTGGAAATGTGAAGGTTGACGCGGCACCAGAGCACATAAAGGAGTCTAAACAGAAATACAGAGAGCGACTAAGTGCTAAGCGGGTTCTCGAACGGATTTCAAAGAACTCAGAAGGCAGCCGAACGCCGCGAGGTAAACAATCGCTAGCATAGGCTAAGGAAAAACTGGCAGAATTAGAAAAGTCAATCAACGAGACTGCGAAAAGACAGCGGTCTGCAGAAAGTGACACACCCGGTGCGAAGAAGCAAAGAAGCTCTCGCAGTATCAACATAACTTACAGCGATATACTGAAAGACAGTATCGAGATGGCGGTGGTCGACCGCTCAGACCCAGATGGCAGCATTACACCGTTAAATTGGAGGCTAGTCGAGGACGCCCTGGCAGATGTCTTCCTAGAGGTGTTGGAGGAAAAAATGTGTGGCTGGCACCAAGGACACGTTAAACTGGCAACATGTGCCGATAAGCGAGCTCTGGATCTCTTCTCCATCGCTATCTATAGGTTGGGAGATATCTGGTCGGGCGCCAAATTAGAGATGGTATCGAAGCCGACCGCGAATACGCTCTTGGATACCACTAAATTCAAAGTAGCCAGAAAATGTCTTAAGGATGATCAAAATGTGCGATCCGAAGGTACCAACTCACAATTGGAAAATTGCCAAATTTAAGGAGCGCCATGGATTTCGCCTGGAACACCTGGCGAATTCCAATGGTGTGTTGGCCTTCGGTTTTGGACATATCATTCTCAAGATCTACAAAAAAGACAACTATCCCATAGAGGCCAGGGATAGTGCCCCTCAGGGGACAATATCGCAGGACGAACATATGGACGTCACGGATGATGAAAAGGATCTCCACCACTCTAAAGCAGGGTCCGCTGCACTACTACTCCAACCGGAGCAGAGGCTGGTTCATGCCAAATGTATAGGTAGGCCCAGATCTTGTATACTTATTAAGAATAACTTAATTGCATATTTGCTTCCTAATTTCAGCAATGAAATCCTTACCACAGTAATGGCGGAGATCAATGTCAAACAACACTGGATCTCCTCAGGTTACATGCCACACGACCAAACAGGTCACCCACCACCAGATCCAGTGAAGAGACTGGTTACAGAAGCCAAGTGGACCTACGTTGACCGGCTGATCGCTGTGATGCCAATTCTCATCACACTATATAGGGCAGCACGAACGTCAATGAACGGGGTGAGTCACTTTTTGATTTTATTATCTCCAATTACTAATGCTTTGTAACATGAGTAACACGTCTAAGTTTATAACAAGTAACAAAAGAGAGGTTTTGGACATAGCCCTTACCTCCGGAAATATTTACGATAGTGTCAGAGATTGGAGGGTCTCGGAGAAATACTCCTTTTCTGATCATAGGTTTATTGAATTTTCTCTTGGTAAGGGAATAGGAATCCTGGGGATACGTATTGGGATCTAAGGAGAATTCGCTCAACAACATCCTTTGTAAATAGCGTACTGCAAAGGAAGGATGGCTCATGGACCACTTCTGAGAAGGAAACTCTGGATCTTCTTGTGGATACCCACTTTCCACCGGGACAGGACTCGGATACGCGGCAACTGTTTCGGGGAGCGGATCACAGGGAGACTACTGTTTTATTATGTCTATGAACACAATAAAATGGGCGAAAGCGAACTTAAATAGTTTAAATTTCCGGGACCGGTCGGGATATATCCGGCATTCTTGCAAAGTCTGAAACTGGAACACATCAACATACTTGGAGCAGTGTTTGTCGTCAGTCGTCGGAATGGTGTAGAGTGGGGGCGGTCTTTGTACTAAAGACTGGAAGAGACTCCCATACTACACCTAAGGACTTCAGAGCTATAAGTCTGTCCTGTCCAGACCCTGGACGAAAGTCTCCTTTCCAAGGGTCAGCACGCATACAAGGGAAGTTCTGTTGATACTGCCCTATATAGCCTTTCGTGCAGGATAGAGAAATTGTTGGCACAAAAGGAATACATTCTGGACACACTTTTGCACGCTGTTAATGTTAGATGTGCAGACCACGATGGTGAACTGGATATCTAAGCTACTTTGCCCCCGCACTGGGTGGCTCAAAAACGAACAGAGCTATAGGGAGGGGAACTCCACAAGGTGGCATACTATCGTCACTATTATGGAATCTGGTGATAAATGAGCTACTACTGATGTTGAAACTGAATGGATGTGACGCAATTGCCTATGCGGACGACATCGTTCTGGTGATCTCCGGCAGATTTGTCGACACTATCAGAGATAAGATGCAACTGGCTCTGAAAAGTGTCAGTGAGTGGGCATCTGATCGCGGATTGGGTGTTAACCCTGCGAAAATGGAATTAGTACTCTTCACAAGAAGGTACAAGCCACCACCTTTTCCTGAAAGATACGGAACTGAAACTCAAAGAGGAGGCACATTTTCTAGGACTTATCCTGGATAGGATGATGTCTCGGAAACCGAACATCGTTTACAGAATCAAAACGGCTTCTATTGCCCTGTATGCTTGTAACAGAGTCTTGGGGAAAAATGGGGCCTAGGACCTAAGATGACTCACTGGATCTACACAGCAGTGGTCAGACCTATCTTGACCTCTGTATGCCTAGTTTGCGGGGAATCCCTTGATAGGAAAACTAATTTGAATCTCATACAGCGACTGCAGAGATCTGCCTGTATTACTGTCTGCGCTCTACATCTACGTCTTCACTGGAGATAATTTTGGCCCTCTTATCGCCTGACCTCTTTTGTAGGGGCGTGACGGCTAAAATGAGTAAGCGTCTCTGGGCGACTGGAGTAGTATGATTTGGAAATTGGCCACGCAAAGATCCTAAGGGAAGTTGGGGCCGTCAGGAGCAGTGACTATATGACACCATGGTACGACTTCACAAGGAGATTTAAGACATCAATCCCGGATAACGAGGACTGAAAAAGTGGTGCAATCCACCTAGTAGGGAATTCCGTGCAAATCTACACCAGCGGTTTGAAACTGAACGGAGCTGTTGGTGGTGGAATTTTTTCGGACTTGGTTGAAATAGCCCAGTCTATAAGACTGCCAGGCCACTGCTGCGTTTTTCGGGCGGAGGTGATAGCAATACAGGCTGCGGCGAAAATTATTGAAGATGGAAACATCTCCAAGCTGAACACCACCATACTATCTGATAGCCAAGCGGCTATTAAGGCTCTTAGTTCCAATGTGATGAACTCCAGGACGGTAAATAGCTGCCACAGATATCTCAACGAGATAGCGGAACTATATGAAGTCCATATCACAGGAGTACCGGGACACGACCATCGAACCGAGGAATTCTCGACTTTGGGCATCTCTAGAACCTGTAGACTTCCTACACGGATAATCTGGAGGAACTCTCAAGGACTGATCTTTGCAGCCAAAATCGTTTCATCAGAAGCTCCGAGTGGTTTGGAGACTAGGGGATAACGGAGAACTATGGTAACACAATGGGCCCCTTTGAGGCCTAAGTGTGTCCCTCCAATTCTCTTGGATGGGCAGCCACCTCTACCTGCCTACCTACCTACCATACTCGCCGTACACTCACTGTATTTGTTAATTACTTTTTGCGAATATTGAAAATATTTTGTGCAAGTGTAGTTTCCAACAATACAACAGACAGAGAACTGTCAAAAAACCAATTTGCAACAAAATTTAAAAGACAAAGAGGAGATGGATTATTCATTTTTTAGGAGGATCTTTGACAAAGAGGAAAGCTTAATAGGAAAGACGTCGTTTAAAATAAAATTAATGGCGAATAATAGATCAGATCATGAATTTTCATACTATGGGCAATCATTACAACTTGCTGTTAACTAAAGGGAGGATTTTAACGGGCAGATAAATTGTTCTTCACTAGAGTAGAACTGAGCGTTAAGCTCCTGCCGGTAACTTTTAAAGTTAAGTTTATGTTTGAACAAAATTTGAAACAAAATGAGCATGTACAACAAAAAAACGAAGACAGTGGCTGCCACTGAGTTTAAAAAAATCTTGTTTAATTGAGTTTTATCAAAATTCTTCCGGCACTGTCATATTTTTGGAAAAGTTAACTTTATCTTATCATTAGGTTGTAATAACGAAAAGAGTTAAAGATGGCTTTAAAGTTCACTTTAGCTAAAGTTACCTTTAAGTAAACAAAACTTTAACGGGAAGTTACCCGTCTAATTTATACTTCTTTCCCACCAAGTTAAAATTGAAAGGAAATTTATGTAATTTTTTCAAAAAGTTTTGTGTGTTTATTTTAACTTTTATATAATTTAATTAATTTTTAATTTTCATTTTTGGTGGCAAGATCAATTATAATTTTATATTTTATAAAGTTTTGTATAGATAAGAATCAATCGATATTCATTATACATTTTGTAGACAATCGCCTAATTCATTTAACTGTACACGATTTGGCATATATTATTTAGTATATAATTAGTAAATATTATTTTGTTTCATATATAATTATGTATGTATATAATATTTTATGATAACATTTAAACATTCTGTTTTTAATATTTTAATTTAAAATTTATAATTATTTTAAATTTCTAATTATAATTACATAATAAAAATTTAAATTTCATTTGAATTTGGTATCAATTTTTGTTTCTTTTTTCTATAGACAATCATATATTTTTTTGTTTGTATTTGTATTTACAAAATATTGTATAGCCCTTCTTAAATATATTTACGTCATGAACCTATCAAAATCCTTCAGGTTTTTGTAGTCTAGTCTCATAAATTGTGAACATTCTATTCCTGAAGTAGTCCAAAACATATTATATATGTATAACTTCCTTTTTAGTATAGTTTTATTTTTAATTATTCTCTTTAATAGTAACCGTTGCTTTCCTCTTCTTTTGTTTTTTTTAACAGAAGGTAACAATGTACACAAATATAATTGGAAATTATAATCTGACGTCTCAACACAAAGATATCGTATTCGATAGCTTTAATTTTTGATTGCATTATCGTCATCGTAATTAACTTATTTCTCTATCTAAATATTAATTGTCATTGAGAGGTTTTTTCTTATCAATTTAATAATTATGGTATTGCTATCAGGATACGCAACCTTGATAAATTTCTTACTACTGCATATAGCAACAAAAACATTTCGATGGAAATGAATTTTTTTCTATTAATTCAAACTAAGACAGAGCACAGAAATACAAAAGCAGTGGGTCATTGATAGTATGTACCAGATTCGATAAGTTAGAAAAAGGTGAATAAGTTGTATTTCCAATACTTCTAAACAATTTTCAGTCAATTACTAATTTACCGATATTTTGATTTGGTTGTCATGATGGAAGAGTTTAAATGTAAAAAAAACCGATGCAATTTTAATTTATTTATGTATGTACTTGACACTAAATACTTTGTTTAGACGAACCTAACATACAGTGAACAGCAAAAGTTTTAGTACGGCTATGTATTTTAGCAATTTCATAAATTTTAGGCAAAAGTTTGTATAAAAATTTAAAGTTTTTATATTTATTTCATTAATTTATTTCTGTTCTATTATAAATCATGTTTTCATGTTTTTCACAAAACAAAAAAAAATAAGGGAAAAATTCTGATGACTATATATTTTGGTACCGCAAAAGTGTAAGTACGCCTCGCAATATTTAACGAAAATCCATTACCATAATTATTGTTTAAAATCGTTACATTCATAAATTGACATTACAATTGTAAATTAAAAACGTGTCTAAAAATATTTATTATTTGCGCTGCCAAATTGAGTCAGCAGTGCTGTTCACTGTATATATTTATGTATATAAAAATGTTATTATCATGAAAAGAGTTCTATCACTTACGATAGATAGTTTATTATAAATTTAATATATCTATATGTATACATATTGTGCGTATATCCGTGCTGCGTTGTAAAATATCACTTTTTATTTCAATTAGACATAAAACTCCTCCGTATTCAGAATAGAAGAAGAATAATAAAATTAATATTTTGTGGTTTTACTTAAAAGTATAAGTTTACAATGGTTTTATTTCCAATACTTTAATTCTAAAGATCAAACTTTAATTTAAATCAGTTGAAAATATTTAGGAATCTGCGAATACAAGAATGAAGGTTAAATGTATACGCTAATTTTCTTAAATAAAACTTTTATTTTTATAACTTAAATCCGTTGTTAAAAAATTGTTATATCACAATTGGACAAAGATGAATGGGAATCAATGACTCGGAAAAAATCTGCATTCACAAAGTAAAATAATAAAAAATTAACATATATTTCATTAATGCAGTTTGCAATGTAATAGTGTTTTCACACTGAGTGGTTTTAATGTAAAAGTGGTTTTAATGTTAAAACCATCTTAAAACTACATTATGTTTGAATTGGTTTTAAGTAGGTTTTATAAAATACAAGCTTGTTTTCGATGTACTAAATCAGAGCTACCAACATTCAAATGTTGAAATCAGCTGAAAAAAAAAATAAGATAAAAACAAAACAAATACAAAAATACAGAAGGCCGGTATATAAAACTACTTGATTTCCAAGCACTCCTTCACCTTTTATAAATAGATCGACTATTTTAAAGTATTCTTTTACAATATTTATTTATTATTTTCTCATTTTTTATTTTTTCTTAAACAAAAACAGCTGTAGCACAGTCATAAATGTCATGAATGTTAAAACCAGATTTAAGAAAACTTATAGTGTGGATGCAAAATCTGCTGATTATGGTTTTAATGTTAAAAGCAGGTTTTAACCTTAGGTGTGAAAACACTATAACAACACATAGTGTTCATAAAAACATTAAAATTAGTTTTGGCAATGCCTCATGTTCTTTATTGCATGGAAATGGTTTTCAGTGCGCATTATTTGCCAATTTCGCGCATGGTGTTTAGTTGTGATTCTTTGTAAAGATTTGCATTTATTGGCTGCAAAAATGTATGCGTTCATAAATATACTAAAATGTTAGAGCATTTCTTTACAAAGCAGTGTTGTAATGCAATATTAATTTGCCTTGTAAACAAGTTTCTTTGCAGTGTTGCAATGTAAACTGCATTTATGAAGTCAGCTTATGCTACGTTCTAAAACATCTCTTGATTTTTTTTCCCTGATTGAACAAGTATCGGTATTCGGATATCATCGTTCTCTATACGTCGTAAACATTGTTTGAAGCTTTTCATTCCACGTTATTACATGGTTTCGTGATTTTACGTTGATGAAAATTTTAAAAATGCTCAATGTGATTTAGGTCTGGTGACTGCGGGAGAGTTTTTAATTGATTTGGTACATTACACATCAACCAAAACCTTGTATTTGTCCAATATGCTTTGGACCATTGTCTTGTTGAAATATGTAATTCTGCTCTATTCCGAATTTTCCAACACTTTCGCTGATATTTTTTTTTGGAATATTTAAATAAATGCTGAGATCTACTATCGTTGGTATGAGCTCTAAATTATTTACTACTCTGTTTGCCAAATACCATCATATCATTATATGCCTAATATAGTGTGTAGCTGTTGGCAAGAACGTTTTGTAATTGAAGGCTTAAAAAGGGTGCATCCAAACAAGGAGATGGCCTTTTATGTCAAAAATGCAGTATTTGCTTCCACCCTTAAACAAATTTTTTCTCCGAAACTCTGTAGATTCTTTTATATCAACTTTGGCGAAGGTAATTCATTTTTACTAGCCCCGCTAGGGTTTTCACCTACCTTCTAGCTTATGTAGTTGAGATCTTTCAAAATTTATGGCTAAGCGTCGTTGACTACAACATTAAAATTAGAGTTTAGATTTTCAACAATTTTCTAATAATCTAGTTATCGGATTTTCTTCTCCGATTACATTACAAGTTTAATTATGCGTTCAGACAATCTGTTGATACTACCATAAAGAAGACTTTATTTAAATTTTCAAAATTTACTATTTTCTCGTAGCAAAAAAGTAAAAAGTACATTTTATATTCATGTACGCAGACTTTGAGGTCCGCAAAAAATTGTTATTCCAATATTTTTACCTTATCAAGTATTACCAAGCTATGCAAATACGAATATACATATGTACCTGGAAATCAAAACCAGTTTCAAAGGGTAACTCTTAAGTGTCATGTTGAAATATATGAAATAGTTTCTACAGATTTGTGCTGACAAGTGTATAAAAATATTCTCTTAAATCCTTATTGATACAATAGTAATTTGAAGCAATTTTTTAGCAAAGTCCTATTTAAAATATGGACTGACTATATTTTACACACTCAATAATGTGACACGCTATTTGTCTGCTCACCCATGCGAAGTACTGGCCCTTATAAGTTCATTGTGAATAACTTTAAACTCAATAATCATATTCGCAAAATAGTCATTTGGAACACCAGAAAACTTTTGAAAATAATATCTGTTGTTCCTCCTCAAAAGTGAAATGAATTTTTTACGGTTGCGAATTCTAAAATTAATCTGCATTTATGTATTTATTAATTTGAAATATTCTGGTGGAATGTACACAATTTCCAGTATTACAACATACACAGAACTGAGTATTACGTATGGTTTTACTGTAAAAGTTATGATTTCTGTTATTTTACTGAACATGATTTCTTAAATATATTTTTTGTAATATTGAGTCAGTGTTATTCGATTTTTTACAAAGTTGTATTGACTGATAGTATCTACAAATGTGAATAAATAAATTATGTTATATGTTTTTCTCTTTTCTTTTGTTTTTTGTATCTTATATATATGTACCATTAATTTAACTAACTATATATTTTACTAAATACAAATCGTTGACTTTGCTTAAAACTCTTAATTTCTTTATACATGTATGAAAAGCCTCCCCGCGAATTATAATTTTCTTATTTTCTACGCATTACTCATAACAAGCGTATGTACTCATACTCTATAAATACATATTAGAAAATTTGTTCATAATTTTTTAAAAGCAAGTACACTCAAAAAGTGATATTTCAAGAAAAGATTTAAAGTATAAAAACATAGACGACAGACAACAAGTCGGCAGTTTGACAGAAAATACTACATACATACATAATTGGCCATTACAACCCTTCAGTCAGGATTACGGCCTAGCTTCTCGACAGACCACTTATGGTGTTGTGTGTGGGCTAATTGCCTTATGGAATGAGTGGCCGGGACCTACCAGTTTAAAGTCGACCCGTCCTCCGCAACGATCAGATTTTTTTGGAGAAACTTTTCATGGCAATTTTTATTTACTCTCCAAGAGTTATTTTGGCCAGAAATCTGCTGAGGAGGATAGTCGCCGGAAAAGAAATAGTTATTTTCTTCATATTCGTTTTTGAGTGGCTTCTGGCACCCGGGGATTCCGGAACCCTGGCTTTTGTCTAGATAAGCCAACGACACTACCCTACTAGACGTACGGCGCAGTTCAGACAGAACGATCTGCTAACCTGTTTTTTTCTGGCGTATGCCGGCTGCTTAAATTATTTGAAAGCAATGAACAGAAAAAAAACCTGATAAAAAATCAAAAACAATAAACAACAAATGGATTTATATTAATATGAAACACTTTCTCTATCGAATTTTTTATGTACGCAAAAATAAAATCACATATATAAAAAATGCAATATTCACACATATGTATATACACAATAACAATTCATGTAGCTTTAATAATGAACTATGTATTTTTTCAAAAATTATAAAATTAATCTCCGCTTCCCGAGAAATTAATGCTTTTACAAATTTATTATTGTTTTCATAAAAAATAGTCGCCGTAGTTTTGTAGGTAGTGTGTTGGCTTATTAGACGTAAGGCCCCGGCTCAAACCCCAGGCCAGGCCTATCCAACAAAACCAACTATGAAAAAATATTACTGCATCTACTTCCTCTCAGCAGATTTGTGGTAAAAACTCTAAGAGTAAATGAAAATTACCACGAAAAGTTCCTCAAACATCTGTTGGTCGGAGTCAACTTTAAGCTGTAGGTCCCACCACTCAAGTATAAAATTAACCTACACAACATAAGTGGTGTGAGAAATGTATGTATGAATTCATAACAAATATTTTTGGTTAACAGGCTTATCAAACGAATTCGCATACAAAACATGATTAATAAATCTTATAATTCAATTTTACTTTTTATAAATACATGGATTGTAGGTTTTTTTCAATAAGTATTTTAAGCCTTTATTTTATGATTATTTTATGTTGTATTGGCATCACTAATTTGCTTTTAGCTGCTCACAAAAATAGAAAATATTGTTGTTGGCTTAGATTATTCTGTTCTGCCTTCAATATAATCGTCTTCATATAAATGTGTGTGTTCTAACCTTGGCTGCTTTCTGTTGTCTGTTGTATTTTGTGTTGTCTGGCGTCCATGTGTTTATACGTTTACTTCAACAGATAAAAAACCCGGTGATACAAAGTACAACTTAAAACAAAGTTTCTTTAAAGCGTTTTTTATTAGGTTTGAACTTAATTGAGATGTTTTTAACCGATTCTCATTAAAGAGTTTTTTCCATTATTACAACTTGTTCAATATGTTACCTTTAAACCGTTACGACAGACGTATTGAATTTCCATATAAGTCTTTATCAGCCAAATGTTTGTCGTGCTTTTTTGATACGGTTATCGACGTCCCGATCCGATCCAATAGTTTACGAGATTTTACTTCTAGGATAACAAAACTGGCCAACATCCGATAAATTTTGGTGAATAAATAAATAATTATATCCAACAACAACGGAAAAAAGAAATGTGATCGATGCTTAAGAAAAATTGTCTTCCTTCAAAAACAAGGTGTTTAACGCAATTGTCAAAAACAACCACAACAACATTTTCTGGGTCACAGAAAACAAAAATCATTTACGTAAAGTATTTTAGACGATTAACATAAAAAATATAATACAGATGTTTGATAATTTACTGATTTTCGTTTGGCTAATAACAATAAGAAATTATTCGGTTACTAAGAACTTGCTATAGAGAAGGAAATTCATGCTGTTGCAATCACAAATCTTTAACTTAGAGAAATGTCCGAAATATTAAAATAAAATAGGAGTTCTGAATTAATAGTTGACAAAGGATATATAGTTTAGTAATGTAAAATAGAATAGAAGATGTCTCTATTATTTCTTTTAAATATATATATTTTGACTGAAATAATTTTTTTATATATTTTTTTTTCAAATACTAATACCAAAAATAAATAAAAATTTCAGATAGTATCCCAAATTATAAATGTCTGTATTATTACTTCCCACACTGTAAATATTGTAAACATTTATTTTTAATTTATCGCCTCGATAATAATAACCTTAGGGCCATTATTACAACGAAAAGCACGACAAACACACAACAAACTTGTATGGAAGTTCAACACCTCTGTCGTAACGGTTTAAACGTAACATATTGAACAGTACTGACTTCGAACGCTGCCTCTCAAGACATGCAGAATATGTAAATTTTTATAAACAAAACACTAAAGAAATCGTCGGATCTATCTTGTGGTTACGAGGCTCGAAAATAAAAATGGCGAAGGATTAATTACATCGTTAGAAATACCATAGAATGGATTCCAAAGGGCTGCCGAAAATAGAGTATACCAGCATATACTTGCAAAAAGCAAATTGAATCGGAAATAAGAACAATCGGTATGTTTTGGGTAGAAGTCCTCAGTCACGTGAGTACAATGATTGAGGAAAGGAGAATGATGTTCACACGGCTTACTTACTTATTGGATCGATAAGAAATTTAATATCAAAAAATTATTAAATAAGAAAAATTCTGAGTGAAATCCCTTTACATATTAAAGAATTTGAATTTGATTTCAATGCAAATTTAATACAAAAAAATGTATGTCATTTATGTATTATTTTTGCATTATTTTATTATAATATAGTATTCAATTGAAAAAGATAAGCATAAACTCCTAAAACTTGTGAGGATTTGTATAAAGAGAATTTGTTTTACTTTTAAAAAGCACTTCGTATTTTAGATTAAATTATGTACATAGATTATAGTGTGTATACGGTGCCATGACATAATGTCCATGGACATTACGCCAATGGACGTAATGTCGCCCTAAAAAGGGACATTATGACACTGTTGATAGTGTCATAATGTCCACATATTTTAGTTCCCTTAAAAAATATATAAACACATTAGTAATTAATTTTTTATTGAAAAATATTTAATTTATTTTTAACAATCTATCTGCAGTAAGGACAAAGTAATGGCGATTTATTGGTCTTGAATTTTTCTTTCAAAGCCAAGAGTGCATCCCGTGGGTAATCAACGCAAATTATACGAATTAAGGCTTCTGCCACCTGGTTGACATTAATGGCTTCTTCAGCACCTTCAGCAACTTCGTTTCAGTTTTCGATTTCTTCTTCCACCTAATTCTCATAGCTTATAATTTCATTGTCTTTATTAATGACAAATTCAAAAAATCATTTACTGACAACTACAACATTTTATATTTGTATTTTATATAAGGTGAGTAAAAATTATTCGAATAACATGTCGTGTGATAAATGTTTGTCCAGCTTATGTGAAACGTAAAGTGATTCAAATAAACTGCAGAGATTTAATAGAAAAGATTTGAAAAACGAAATATTTTTTAATAAAAATCGGACTCGATTTTTTTAATAACGTTTATTTAAATAAATTTAATATGCTTAAACTAAATTAAAAATAAACAAATAATAAATTTAATTATTTTATTATACACTGTCTCAAAAAACGGGCTCTTAAGTATATTACATATTAATATATTGTATAATTTTAATAATATATATATTAGATTTAATCATACATATATATTCATAAAAAAATTATATTTTAATAGTAAGTAAAAAAATTAAAAAAAACTACTTTATAATACAAGAAAGAAAAAATATCAAGGGATAAAACAAATTTCCAATATAAGATATTTCATAAGTCACCAATATTTTTTAACATTTGAGTTTAGATTTATTTTTTTATCCCTGGAGAAAATACAGCTTCTGAATCTATTGTTGTCTGTTGTAAGTTGGTTACAACTTATAGCTTTATTATTCGCTCTTCTATATACATGATAAAAAATTGGAATTCCCGCTTCGTCTTGCATAAAACCGTTTCTATCGAGGTAAAGAAATACCTCAGGTGGTACATATCCAGATTGTAAACATTTTCTTATATACTTATGTTCAGTATAATAAGGTGCCAGAATTAAGTTGTTATCATAGCATTTCACGCGATTTCTTCTCAAGTGGATGACAAAATTGTCAATTCGGCTAATTTTAGCCTTACCACAAGGCAAGTTTTTTGTTAGAGAAGAATTTAATATTGCTACTGTTAGGCGTCCGAAAGAGTTGTGTACAACTTCTCAGCGATTTTCTTAACCTTTCCATATATGATAGCGAAATATTGAACCATATTTGACAACCGTATGTGAGAATTGGACGTATTAGAGTTTGATGTATGACTGTTTTTACTTCAGGGTTTATATATTTAGAGAAAAAAAAGCTTTTCGTACCCAAAGAAAGCATTCCTAGCATTTTTAAGCTATGTGTTAATGTGTGAATTAAAATAAAAAAATTTATCTAAATTAATACCTAAATATTTCACTAAGTCTTCGTTTGGGATACATATGTTCTTATTGGTTTTAATACCAAACGATTTCCAATTCTTTATAATATTGCAATTGCACTTTCCTACCGGAGGGCGGAAAAGTGTGTTTTCACATTTGTTAGCATTTATTTTCATTTGTCAGTCACTTGCACATTTTTCCACAATTTGAAAAATTTTTTGAAGATTAGCATTAATTTTTTCGATGGTATTATCAGAATGATATATTATTACATCATCCGCGAAAGCAATTATGTTATAATAAATCATTTATAAATATATTAAATAGAATAAGGGAATTTACAGTGCCTTGTTGTAATCCATTGACAATAGTAAATTTTTTTGGAACTTGTTTTGTCTTTATCACAGACATAGGAGGTTTTGTTTTGAGTCATATTATGCAGTAGAATTACAAGATATGTTGGACATTTGTAGTTTATTAGCTTGTAAATTAAACCAGGAATCTAAATACTGTCAAATGCTTTTTCAAAGTCTATGAGACAAGCCCCAGTACACATGGATTTATTGAAATTCCAACGAATGTTTGAGAGTAGTAAGTGAAATGCATGTATTGTTGAGTGTTTATGTTTGAATCCAAATTGTCGGTCGTTTATTAAGCTTTTGTTTCTACAAAATTCGACAAGATTGTTGTTAATACATATGGGTTTTCAGTGAAACTATTGGTTAGTTTTTTTAATATTTTTAATATAATATTGAATATCATTTTATTTTATAAATATTAAGATATATTTATTATATATTTATATTTATATAGTCAAGTGGTGAGTAAGAACTGAGTCAAGACGTCCGTTGTCTATTCGTCCCCAATTCAACGAGTCCTTCGCACTCAAAGTTGTCTAAGTCAGTATGTCCGCAAATCGTAAAAACAATGACGCATTATTCTCTTTTACTCACGCTTTAACTCTCTTTTTGTTGGAAGATTTCTTATTTTCCTCTTGGATTTCTGCTATATTTGATCTTGCTTTCTCTCGAATTTCATCTCGTTGTTCATCTAATTCCTTTATAGCGTATTCGTCGATTAATTTCCTAATATCATCTTGAGGGTCGATTCTCATTTCACTACAGAATTCTAAATGGTGAAAATTTCGTACTTCGTGGAGGAGTATTATTTATGCACTGTTGTACCCTGTTCACATGTTTATACCACTGTTGGGGATTTTCTGCACTACTGACACTACTATTTTATTCATTCGCTCGACTTCTCCGTTTCCTCTAGGGACTCCTGTGGTAATTAGTAAGTGTTGAATATTGTTTTCCTCGCAAATTTTTGAAATAAATTGGGCGTGAGGGCGGTTCCCCTAAGTGAAATAATCCTTTCTGGATTATCATAAATCGCAGACTGACGCTGAAGTCTATCAATTATTTCCTCCGGCACAGTGCTATTCATCGGATACGACCAAACGAATTTGGAAAATGAATCAACTACCACCAAAGTCGATTATAGCGTTTTCTTGTCTCTTCAATAGGTCCAATATGATCAATATGGTATGTCCTTTATGGTTTATCCGATTTATCAACTGAGGATAGAAGTCCTTCGGGTTTTCCTGCTTTTAACTCTGTAATTATGCACTGTACGCAGCTACGCACTACTTTATTTATGTAAAATTCCTTCTCCACCAATTCACATGTTTTCTTTGTCCCAAAATGGTCTTTTCGGTGTATACCCCGAATTATCTCCTCTGCAATACTTTCAGGTATAACAACGAGCTCATAACCGTTATTCTCAAGAATATTTCTAATGGCCTTAACCCAATTGTCCTGCATCTGTGCTTCCTTCAGTCGATGCTTTATCGAGTCATCCGACAACAAACAAGAAAACCCGCTCAAAGCATCAACATGCTGCATTTTATTACCAGATGTATGCTCTATGACGAAATCAAATTCCTGTAGAAACATAGCCCACCTAGACACTCTTAAAGGAACGTCCTTTTTTTATAGTCATTGTAAATGCGTTACAATCCGTCACTATCTTTATTTTATGACCCATTAGATATACTCTCCACTTTTTTAATACTTCGATGATTGCCAACACTTCGAGTTCATAAGAATGGTATATTTACTGTTCATTGGTCATATACTCTACCGAATGTAAAAGCTGATCATATGCACCTTTTTGAAGCAACACACCTCCGTAGCCGTACATACATGCACCCGTATGTACCTCAGTGATAGCGTTAGGATTATATAAATTTAAAACTGGCGCATTCATCAGACATTCCTTTAGTTGTTTAAAAGCCACCATCTGGGTTTCTTTCATTCTGAAATCTTCGTTTTTCCTCAGTAAATCGGATAAAGGTCTCGCAATTGACGCATAATTACACATAAATCTTCTGAAATAAGATGTGAGGCCCAAGAAGCGTTGAAACGACTTCTTGTTCTTTGGAACAGGAAAGTTTTACACTCCCGATGTTATTTTGCTGATGGTCTTATGCTTGAGTTTTCCACTATATATCCTAGAAAAGGTTAAAACTTATTAAAAATTGGCATTTCTCCCATTTGATTCTAAGATCATATTCTTCCGCTACACGCAGTACTTTTCTCAATATTTCAATGCCAATGGAATTATTAATATCATCGATGTATATTACTATTGTGACATCCTGGATCAATTCTCTATAGATTGAAAAAATAAATCTCGCTGGGGAATTATACCGCTGGGGAATTAGAAACTCCGAATAGTACATAATTAAATTCGTACTGACCATTGTGTGTTACAAAAGATGTGAATTTTCTAGATTGTTCATCAATGGGTACATGAAAAAACCCGTTCCTCAAATATAAAGTAGAATAAATCATAGCGGATTGTAATCTATGTAACACGTTATCCATAATAATCTTTTCGTTCAATGTTCGAGAATCGCAGCACAACCTTTTACTGACATCCTTTTTCGAAACAAGAACTATTGGTGATGAATATTGGGAAGTGCTTGATCGAAAAATGCCGTCCCGTAACCACTCCTTTACTTGTTGCTCCACAATTCTCTGGTCGTCAAGTGATAAACGACGGAGTCTCTGATGTATATATATATCATCTGACAAAACAATCTTCATACTAATCGGTGATGGTTTGCGATTAATGGGGTTATAGCCGCTAATTAATTTTCCAATTTCCTCTGTTGTTCCTTTTGACAACTGTGATAAGTTATATTTATCCTCATCCTCAATAACGACTGTTGAACAAAACGTATCAAAATCATCGTCAATTTTCTGTTCTTTCTGTATAAAATGTTTCTCTTTCGAAAAGGTAGAACCATTTGATGTTAATATTATGTCCATCTGATGTAAAATATTGTTATGTAAGTGGAAACGGTGTAACATCTTAATGTTAAACAAAAGCTACAAAAACAACGAACTTGTTTGCCTAACTCACAAATAAACAAAAAATAAAACAACAACATCAATATAACGAAAAAGGGATAAACACATAAACAGCAAATAACAACAACGCTGAAGGGACGAACGTAAACAAGATACACCAACAACAAAGAAGAAAGCATGTTTGAATGTAAACAACATGTTTACATTCATAGAATTCTCGTGAAGGCGAAGACTAGAACCTACGCCTACGAGAACAGGCAAAGCATACAGAGTTAGAGTAAAAGTTCAGTCAGTCTTGTGTGAAGACGTGCTGCGTGTGAAGAAAGCAATCGTGGTTTGAAGATCTCCGGTATAAAGATCTATAGAACAATTGTGTAATAATTGTTAGTGTTTATCGCAAAGGGCATAAACAAAATGGAATAACAAATAACGCAATTGTTGCTGTTAAAACAAGTTGTGAACAGTGGCACACAAAAGTTGTGTGATTAATAAAGGATTTTATTAAAATTAAACACAAATTTATTTTTATTTTTATTTCCAATCTACGAGCTCATATTTTAAACGTTTTTAAAAGGATTGCAAAATCTAAAAGTAAAAAATAAATAAATAAAAAAATGAAACTCTTCGAATTAAGAGTGGAATGACTTAAACGGGGTAAATTAGAGCTGCCAACAACGGGCACGAAAAATGAACTCCAAAGGCGGTTAAGGGAGGAACTTCAGCATCAGGGCATCGATATCGATTCTTACGAGTTCGAGGATGAAGAGGAACGAGAGTTACAGGCCCCGGCAACCCCCAGCGGTATAGACATAAATTCGTTGCTAGCTGCTATGATGGAAAAAATGCAAGCACAAGTAGCATGCTGATGCACAAGTAGCAGACCAAAAACTATTTGCTGACGCACAAGTAGCAAACCAAAAACTATTTGCTGATGCACAAGTAGCAAACCAAAAACTATTTGCTGATGCACAAGTAGCAAACCAAAAGCTACATGCAGAGTCTCGAAAAGAAACTGACCAGAAATTGAAAAAAATGCAAGAAGCTTTTAAGCAGAGAATGGAGAAAATGCAAGCAAAATTGGTGGCAAAAATTGAAAGGAAATTCGAGGAGAAGCTGCAGGAACTCAATGAGTCGGTCAACAAAAGAATTACAAGTGTCGATTAAAAGGTGTTTAATTTGGAAAAGACCGTCGACATGAAAGTGATCGATTTAGAAAAGACCTTTGACGAAAAACTGGTTATGATGGAGATGGAGATGGTTATGGTGGAGATTAACAACCTCCACAGCCAGCGACCGGAACCAGTGGGAATCATAACAGAAAGTATCGGCAGGATCAAAACACCTCATTTTGATGGAAGCTGCTCGCCCCTATCCGTATTTTAAATTTCAATTCGAAACAGTAGCCAGCAGAAAACGGATGGGACAACGAGGAGAAGGCTTTAGAACTGATTTTGGCGTTGAAAGGGTGTGCGCAGCCGAGATGCTAGAAACCATACCAGCCAGCCCGGCAGAAAATAACTACGACGACTTAATGCTGGCTTTACAGCGTAAATCAGCGACGAGCACAAACGGGAACTATACCCGCATGGAGTTAAGGTGCCGAGCGCAAAAGGCCGATGAGCACTTCAGGTCTTTGCAATAGAAATCGAGAGGGTTAGTGCAGCTCGCATACCCGGGAGAAAACACCGTTGATAGAAGCTTTAAATCGAGGCGTGTAAATGGAATAGGTGACGCCAGATATCAAACTAGCAGTATGTTCCCGCAGAAGGCAACTTTTGCAGAAACCGTGCCTTTGCACTAGCCCAGGAGAACGCTCGATGATTTCTAGGCCACAAATAAACAAAGTAAGGGGAGATGGAAAGTCCTGGAGGAAGGAGGAATGCCCTAATAAGTTTAAAGAAATGATGAGGCAAGTTTTGGAGGAAAATGGGCCGAAGGCGAAACTTAAATGTTTTTATTATGGAAAGGGCGGTCATTTCCAGAGAAATTGCAAAAGCGCCCGCAAAAGATCAAGATCCGTCTACCACTAAATAATAGTAAACGGGCGAGCAACCAAAACCATCACACCAAAGTCCCCGTTAAACTAAAACGAGCTAGCACTGAGGGGCAGGTGCTGGCTCCCACAAGTAAGGGTCCCACAATCCCCATATCAGTTATGCAACAAAACAACAACAACCTTACGGCGTGCGGTATATAAATGGGCAGACAACACCACCTTCACTATAGACACCGGTGCCACGCAGTCTATCATCAGACCAGATGTGGTGAAGGGAAGGTTGAGGTGCTGAGTAATGTAAGGCTACGGGCAGCTACCGTAGAGTCGCCACCGCTCCACGGGAAAACAGAGCGAGGGTGACTAATAGCCAAATTTTGTGTAAGTCATGTCTTTATTGTGCGATATTGTGAACGAGGTAATCATTGGTGCCGACTTTATGACAGCTCATGGCATCAATTTGAATATGGGGCAACAGATAATGAGTTGGCGAAATGTAGAGATCCCTCTTGCCGTGGGATACACAACACCAGCTGCACGCCAGAAGGTTACTTACTGCCGGAACGACCACAAATTACACCTCAGAGTGAATCGTTGATATGGCGCGTGTGGAGGAGAATCTCTCTCTTT
>QOCX01001435.1:21662-34983 GCA_005959815.1 Sarcophaga bullata | reverse complement strand
TAGAGCTCGCTAATTAGATCACTGAATACTAGTGAAAGCAGAACATGAGAAATATCTAAAAGGAAAGGAATTACAATTGAAAACACTGAAATCTAAAGGAAATGGATTTGAGAAATGCATTCAGTATATCCTGATTACAAAGAAGTGAATAACTTTGGGTGAGCGAAGTCACCTTACGCTAGTAGGTGATATGACGTCACAGTTTAAATCTAAAAAGAATAGATTTGAGAAATACATTCAGCATATCCTGGCTATAAAGAAGTGAATAACTTTGAATGAGTGATTTCTTCTTTTGGCTAGTAGGTGATGTGACATCACAGTTTACTCGCCAAAGTCAGATACCCTATTCTTAGCAGTAACCCCAAGTAAGTAGAGTGTTTCGTCAAACTCGCCGAAATGATAGTGAGATAGTGTATTGGCTCACTAGACGTGAGTCTACGGTTTAAACCCCAAGTCAGACAATTCGAACAAAATGAAACATGAAAAACAAATTTCTTCGGCGACTTCCACTCAGCAGATTGCTAGCAAAAACTCTGCGAGTAAATAAAAATTGCCATGAAAAAGTTTCTCAAGAATCTATCGTTCGGAGTCGCCTTTAAACACTAGATCACCCACAACTCATATATAAAATTAATACACACATCATAAGTAGTGTTAAAATATAGGTTGTAATCCTAATTAAATGGTTGTAATGACCAATTATATAAGCATGTAGTATGTGAGTTCTACAGTCAGATAGAGGATATTAATAAGAAAGATTAATGATTTTCATTTTTAGACCATCATACTTCGATGGAAGCAAATACCTCCAAATGAAAGAGTATAACAGTTTGATCCATATTTCGTAAGCTTGTTCGCATAGTAGAAATGATGCTTTCTAGTTCACAATACGCAATATGTTCCTAAAAGCTAGAGTACATTGACTAGGTCCTAAAGTGTGGCATGAGTAACCCCATACAATGGCCAATACAGCGATAAACAACGTAGAGGAGAGTGCTTGTTTGTGGGTTGAGTAAACATCTCCTGTGCAGTTTGCGATTTATTGCCCTGCTTTATAATTCTTCCAAAAACGGCGTAGACGAAATACATGACTTTACCAGCCAATACCCAGCGTGACAGTTTTTAGCGGAGTTCTCAAAGCATTACCAATGGAGTTCCTTTAAAATCTGGGAAGTTAAGCTCAGTGTGGCCTATTTACCTGCCCTGCACTTCAATAAAACCGGTACCCAGATATAGTAAATATTGTAAGCAAACGCTTTTTTGTCCTATTAAAGATCTGACCCAGTCGATCGTTTCGAAGTCATTGTATGAGACCTTAAGGCCATATTGGGGTCTGATTGTCCAAAAGAGATATTGTCAGAGCATTCCGTATGGCCGACAACTGTATTGTGGCTAATGAAATGAAATCTTCGCGGTACATATTTCCATAGCTAATATGCTTCTTAGACCAAACACATATATAGGAAATTAAGATTTGATGCTAATTAGAGATAACTAATTCGAAAGGAATGGTCTTTGACATCCAATTTTTTAATATATCTTCGATACTTTGGTTACGGATACACTGAATACGAGATGATCTGTAGAGAGTGAAATAAATATCCAGACAGAATATTTGCCTATGAAACGGCTACTATTAGAGCGTAAGGGAACGCATAATAAGAAAAAGAAAAATTTTACTTTCCTATGAACGAGGCGATTGTTTAAAAATTGTTAATTAAACATTTTTTTTACTCTCTTTCTCTCTCTCTCTCTCTCGAGCATCTGATTATATATTTTCAAAATTAGTTCATTGGAATAGCCTTTCTATCCTTTATCGAATACCACTTGACATCAATTGGAATGCCGCCCGCACATACTGTGGTCAATATTGTTTTAATTGGAAATTTATTCTTGCTCATGATGTATTTGAACTTAATCTCAACATTTACATAATTTTTACTGCTCTTCAACCATTACAATATAAGACTGTTGAATTAAGAGAGAGTGAGGAAGAGTAAACAATCTACGCAGGCAAACACATACATACATAAATCTCGCTTTTATGCACATAAATTCTGCAAAATTATATTGCCTGCTTATGGCATCAAATAACAAGAAAGCAAATATAACATTCAAACCAAAGCCAATGAACAACATAAGAGAATGGAATGAGAGAAGCAATATTGGCTACAACAATTTCTTTAAATATTAGAAACCTATACACATTGATTATTTGCCAACCTAACGGCTAATAATGGGGGTTCGCATATGCGGTTATGAGAGATATAATAAAATAAAAGTAGGGCATGAGTGAAAAAATGGCTCAATGGCTCATGATTCATTTATTCCTTTTTAAAAGTAAAATTATTCATCCTGGCAATGACACGTAGACAATGTTATTGTTTTTCTTATCATTTACTTCCCTTCTATTCGTATTCTTAGAATTGTTATCGTAACGGCTTTTCAATGTTCTTTTCAAATTGTACAAGTGACACGAGTGAGTGAGTGAGTGAGTGAGTGAGTGATGACAGTAACTGAGTAAATAAACGGATAAGCAATTATAAGTGTCAAGATAACGTTGCTCTTCTTGTTTTTGTCTATCATTGTTCGTGTTGCTTCATGTTTTGCCATTTTTATATCCTAGTTGGAAGGAACAACAATTTTTTTTTTTTTTTAATGATATATGGCCTCTTTTCAGTTATAAAATGATGATTATCACAATTGGGCGGAATATTACTAAGATTTTACGAATCAGTTTATCAACTCACAAAGAGTCTACTAACAGGTTAGTTAACTTTTTAACCCTAATAATGAACAATTATCGAGTGTTTTAAAACAACAAAACAAATAAGACTGGCTTGCTTATCGCAGACAGCGTTGGCTGTAATGGATCCTATACATCTTAAACTTTAAGACAGAAATGGTTTAACTCGATGTGAAACAGTGTTAGACTGTGATTTCAGCGAGATAAAACTCCGATTTTTTTCAACATGTTCCACTTTAGGCCCAATACACTTCCTTCAAATTCCTCTTCAATTATTTTAAATACTTTTAAAAGGCAAAAGATTGGGGGTATTTATTGAATGCATATTTTAATAATTTTAATGACGTCACCTAGTTTCTCCAGGCTTAAAATAAGAAATAGTTACTCGAGTTAAATTCGAAAAAGAGAACAAGTAGAGGAAGCTATTCGAAGCTAAATTCATACTCTTTTTTTGTATTAAATTTGAACGAAATTCACTCTTTTCAAACGACATCAGCAAAGAGTATCCATCCCTCCTTAGATTTATTGGAGAATCGACACAATGTGGCTTGTATACTTCTGTTCTATTGCAACTACTATAGATTTGCTCTAGCAAGATAAAAAGATTTGTTCTCAAAAATCGTATATTCCTACGTAAAACCCGTCTTTCTCGTTGGGCAGCATTCGTTTATGGTCGATTGGCCAGTGGATCGCACATTGCTTTGTAGACAGAATTTGTTCTTAAGCCGGGCCTAACCGTATGTGGAATCCTACCCTATTGTATAGGTCTTTGCTGCCACTTATAATATGAAAAAATTCAAATCTTAAAATTCCCAAACACTATACCCCTTCTGTCCACCTTCTCATACCCCATTTCGTTAACTCCAACACAATGCACTGCATGAATAGCGGCCATCCCCCTAAAAAAAAATCCGTTGTTTGAATGGTTCTATTAATATTCGATGTCATATTCACTCTACCAGTACTCCTAGTACTGCTGTTTCAAAGTTTATTTAAAAAGTTCTTGACAGCCTACAGTGAAGGACATTAACATGAATGACAGTAGAAGCACTAATTTTTATTAATTTATCAGAAAATCATCTGTTGGTCTAAATAAACAAACTTCCAATAAGAGATGAGATTATGGTACGATATATTCAGTGCCCTAGTAGTGCTAGTGGATAGTGTGTTAGACTGTTAGCGTGAGGGTCGTGAGTTCGATTCCCACCAGAGTCTCTGGCCTGTTATACTACAGCGGGAATTATGGCCGTCACAATTCATCAAGTACTTACCTTGGACATGAAGGAAACATTTGTAAAAGAAAAAGAAATTATTTGACCCACACGCTTATACAACAAAATTTCTCTCAATTAAATAAAGGTGTTTGTATAAAAGTCTCCTGCTCGTCTCCTTTAGAAGCAACTCTGGGTGAACACATGAGTAAAGAAGCTGCAAACCAAAAAAAAAAAAAAAAAAAAAAAAAAAAAATGAATGCCTTTAGCAATTAGAAAAAAACTAAAACTGACAACAAAAAACAGTTTTAAATGTCATGTAAACAAAACACTGCTACAACAATAAGCATCAAAAAATTCAAACAAAGAAAGGAAAAAGGTCCTTTCCTCCTCTAATAACCCAATTCAGTCAGGTTCATTCATCTGAAGAAAGAAATTGTTGGAGTTGTTTTCAACATTTTTTTTTTTCTATTTTTTCTGCACCTTTGTTGCAGTGAACAAATACAATGTAATGAAGGCATGAGAGAATTTTCAAAAATGGTGGTATTTCTGAAGAGTCCTTAGCAAAGCTAAATTACCTTTAACTACCTTCACTTTTGAATACAAAAACAACAGAAAAACCAAAGACCCAAAAGCAAACAAACCGTGCTCTAGTAGTGAATGTTTCTTCTGTGTAATTGCCATTAAAGCTCTTCGTAAAAGTCTTCAATTGAAGAAGATGAAAAAAGATGAAATAAAAAAGAAATTCAAGGAGAAGATTCTTAACGACCAGTCAACCAACCATAAGACCAACACTAACAAACTGGGAAAATACTTTTGTAACCTCTTGTGCAACATAATGAAGAATAACTTAAGATAAGACAAGCTCAATAGAAATGAAAAAGAATAACAACAAACACTCTTTTTTTGCTTGTAATGATTGCCTGTCAGGTACTCTTGTTGTCAAATTAATGTATACGAGTATATACGTATCTATCAACGATTATATACGTTTCTTTAACCAAACTGTTCTCGGGAAGTTTTCAAGGATGATTGATTGCCGCTTTAAACTGGTCAGTTTACCAGGTATTTTTGTCGCCATAGTCTAGTAGGCAGTATGTTGGCTTATTAGACGAAAGTACAGGGTTCGTATCCCCGGTCAGACATCAAAAACGAAATATGAAAAAAAAAATTTCTTCGGCGGCTTCCTCTCAGCAGATTTCTGACAAAAGCTCTGAGAGTAAATAAAATTGCCGTGAAAAGTTTCTCAAAAATCTGTCGTTCAAAGTCGATTTTGAACTGTAGGCCCCCTCCACTCGTGTATAAAATTATCACACACAATCTATGTTGTATGAGAAGCGAGGTCGTAATCCTGTCTAAAGGATTGTAATGACCAATTATATCAGGAGATATCAGGCCTGTTGTTTGTACCGTAGTCTCACGTCTAATAAGCCAGCTTACTACCTGTTAGACTACGGCGACTTCAGGTTCTTATTACACACTTCAAAAGAGAACAAGTGTAAGATGGCTTGTTAATATTCTTCTGTACTCTATAACGCTCTATCCCACCTCTATTATCTCTCACTCTATGTTCCTCTCTTCTCATTACAATTTTTTAATTTAAATTGATAGTAAATTTCTGCTTTTTTTCCCCGCTCTTAACACACTCAATCAACCAGCTGACATCTTATGAAATTACTTTCAACATCAGTTTTATATGCATTTACAATGACAACAACCAACAATAATAACCATACTAATTAAAAATTGTCAATTAATTCTACTCTAATCTAATTAAAAAGAGAAAAACCATCTGAACACACATAAAATACACACTTACTTGCCACCACACTTTATTAGATTAAAGGATGAATAATCGAATTTATATTAACTACCCCCCATATCCATACTCACTTGGTAATTAATTAAAATGATTAACAAAAAAAATATTTTTATAATTTAATAATTATAGGAGTGTAACATGACACCTTGATACATAATATAAACTTAATTCATGCACTACCAGCTAAGTTAAGTTAAATAGTTAATAAAGATCTCCAAAAGAAGTTCTTTTTAATAAAGCGTAATAAGTGGCTGACAAAGCTCAGGTCGTAAAAATATGTCAATTAATTCTACTCTAATCTAATTAAAAGAAAAAACCATCTGAACACACATAAAATACACACTTACTGCCACCACACTTTATTAGATTAAAGGATGAATAATCGAATTCATATTAACTACCCCCCATATCCATACTCACTTATGGTAATTAATTAAAATGATAACAAAAAACTAATATTTTTATAATTTAATAATTATAGGATGTACATGACACCTTGATACATATATAAACTTATTCATGCACTACAGCCTAAGTTAAGTTAAATAGTAAATAGAAGATCTCAAAAGAAGTTCTTTTTAATAAAGCGTAATAAGTGGCTTGACAACGCTCAGTCGTAAATTTGACTGAATAGTTTTAATGTATGTATGTATGTATTTTTACTTAGCGGGATATTACATATTTATATGTAAAGAATGGGCCATTTATCGGTTTAAATTTGAACCCTTGGTTATTTCGAATCTGGCAATACTTATGTCATTCGATTCTGTAAGAAAACTGAATATATTACCTTCACTGAACATAAATCGATTTACGCTTAAGCAACGTTGGGACTTATTGGGCTCAACTACACGATAATGTTGATTTTGTCATTATCCTCTAGGTGGGTACGTGAATAAGCAAAATCGCCGTATTTGGGGATCAGAAAACAAACACGTGGTCTTATAGAACGCACCTATTACAAGTAACTTTTTGGTGCAGCTAGAAGTCGCCGTAGTTTAGTAGGGAGTGTGTTGGCTTATTAGACGAAAGGTCACAGTTCAAATCCCCGGTTAAACATCAAAAACGACGACGACTTCCCCCCTTCTGGCAAAAACTCTGAAAGTAAATAAAATCGCCATGAAAAGCTTTACAAAAATTTGTCGTTCGACTTTAAACTGTAGGTCCCGCCACTCATGTATAAAATTAGCTCAAACAACATAAGTGGTGTGAGAAGCTAGGCCGTAATCTTGTTGTAATCTCCAATTATGTATTATGTATATATGGGCAGCGGAGACGTCATTGGCTCATATTTCTTTTAAAATGAGGACGTCGCAACCTATGACCAACCATTTGTTTGTACCCGCTCTTCATGTTATTGGTGTGAACGGTGTTTGATTTCAACAGAATGATGCAACTAACCACACATATCATGCCACAATCGATTTATTGCATCAAACATTTGATGGCCGTTTAATTAGTCGGAATGGCGATCCCTAGCTGGCCGCCACAAAGGGTGCGATTTGACGCAGTTGAACTATTTTATGTGGGGCATCGTTACAGGAAAGTGTATGACGACAAACCAGAGACAATTGAGCATTTAAAGGTCAACATTTGCCGAGATACCATGCCATTGCCGAGATACGACCCCATACTTTCGAAAAAGTCTACGGAAATTGGTTCGATCGAATGAGGTACTATGAGGCCCATCAGCGGCACCCATAGGAAAGAGGTAATATTTCACTTCCAACCGAAATAATTGTATTTCACCACAAAAATAATAAATTCCAGAAATTTTCAAAAAAAAATTTTAAATTTAAACTTTTAAATGGTGCACCCTACAGAACTGAAAGTACAGATGAGAAAAGTTGTCTATCAAATTCTGTCTATTGTCTATTCAACTTTCGATTTCAATTAATTGAATAACATTATCATGTGATTCTATAGAATATAGGTTGATCGCCTACCTATTAATTCGAAGAGAGTGAAATTAAACTTTGAAACTTGAATATGAGAATTAAATAACAAGAGCATTTCAGGGTCAGCAGTGTGCATAGAGTATTCGCAAAAGTAATATATTTTTTGCTACAGATTATGTACTTATGCGTGCGTTTACATGTAATGAAAGTGAAAAAACTTTAAAGTAGAAAGAAAGAATTTAAAAACGCAACAGAAGAGTATTGTTCGTTTAACATGAAAACATTTTAAAAAGGAAAAACAATTTCTGAATACATGTGGCACCATAAATACTTAATTACTGTTTGGAAAATGTTTTCGCGCAACAACAACAACAAAAACAATTACAAACCAATGAGCAATAATTAAACACTTTAAACACGAGACACGATATGAATTTAACACAAAACAAGTCTCCGAGAGATATTCATGCATTTTAAATGTTTAACAGGAAGAAATAAATTTTTCAACGAAGTTTTCCTAACAAATGAGTTCTTTAAGCGACATATGTATGTGTGTGTGCGTATTTGTAATGAGAGAGTATGCATGCGCATGAGTTTTTAAATTGTCAAGCAGGAAAACTTCTTGCCCCTATTCAATTAAAACGTTAATTTAAAAAAGAAAAAAAAATTTTTTTTTTGTTCATATTTTTTCTTATTTCCTTGCAGGCAATTGTGAAATAAAATTGTGGATATTTCACATGATTTTTGCATTTATGCAGCAGGCCGTTTATATTGCATTTTACAAGCAAGATTATGATTTATTTCTGAGAATATTTTCTTCGTTTTATTGCTTACAATGGCCGACCATACAGCCGCCCTGAGCCTTGAAACTTTTATGAGTTCAGTCATACCCATGAACTTTTTATATGCATTCCTACATGCATACATACATACAGAGAGATGAACATAAAGTTATCCAATAAATGATTCATGCCTTTTATTCCCATATCCTTGTGAAGTTTAATTTGCTTTTGAGGATTTTTTTCTGGTAGAAAAACTGAAGCAAAATTATTGAGTAATGACAACCGAAAAACAAGGAAATGATGATGCTTTCGTTAAATATAGAACGCAGAAAAAAAATCTTCAATATTTCTTTAAATACCAACGAGTTATGCAAATAAAGAGGCATTAGTTTTGATTCCTAGAATTCTTGTAATTTACTTGAAGCGTATTATTCACAAACACACTCGGAAGTTTAATTTTATTCAATCAACTAATACAGCGTTTGACCTGCTTATGCGAATGGCAAACCTTAAATTAAATTTTAAATGCCAGCCAGCAAGTGTTAAATTGCAATCGTCCTCGTTAAGTGCTCATATTATGCAATTTATGCAAACCCTTCTGGCACTACATTGCCTTTTTGGATCCTTGGAAAATTACAATACTTTGTGACAAACACTTCATAATTATTGTATTTATTTATGTATGAATAACTGATTGATTTGTCTACAATGTTCTGTTGTATGTATGAACGGTAATGTTAATGACACTTCAGGTTATTTAAGCCACCAACAACAGTTCGAATGAATTTAGTTCAGGTTATTAAGGAAATTGTAATAAATTGTTCTTAATTGTTATTGTTGTTATTGTTTCTTGAACGCACATTTCATATTTGAATAAATCAATCAGATGAACATGGATTTGATTGAATAATAATGCCGAATGGGCCCCCTATTGGTTTAAATTTAAAACATTGGTTATTTCGAATCTGACAATACTTATGTCATTCGATTCTGTCACAAAATTCAGCATATTATCTCCACTGAATGACGTAATGAATCGATTTACGATTGACCAACGTTGGGATTTATTGGAAATTTGGTGAAGTTTATTTTCATCTTGATGAGTACGTTAAAAAGCAAAATTGTAGTATTTGGGGCTCAGAAAACCCACACGTGGTCTTATAGAAGCCAATGCACCCATTGCGAGTGATTGTGACTCTCTCTCACTCACTCACTCACTCACTCACTCTCTTTTCATGAACGATGTTTGGTTAAAAAAGCATGTTGCAACTTGCCACCCATCTTATGTAACAAACGATTTATTGCGCCGAATGATTGATGGCTGTTCAATTAGCCGAAATGGTGACGTCAGTTGTCTGCCAAGAAGCTGCGATTTGTAGCCGTTGGACTATTGTCTATGGGACGCCGTTAAAGAAAAGTTTTATGCCGACAAACCACAGGCAATTGATCATTTGAAGGCCTACATTCATGATGCCATTGCCGAGATACGACCCCAATGAGAAACTGAACGATGATGTCGATTTTATCAAAATAAAAAAAAAAACTTTTCGAATGAAGCGCATTATTCTCTAGGATACGTCAACAATAAAATTGCGTATATGGGACTCAGAAAGCCCACACGATGTCTTACAGAGCCAACGCACTTATAACAAGTGACTGTTTGGTGCGTTTAAAAAATAATGATCAACGGAGGCATCTAGCGCTGCATGATAGCCAATTTTATCATATTCGCTGATCCTGGTGTTAATGTGAACGGTGTCTAGTTTCAACAGGATGGAGCAACTTGCCACACTACTCGTGACACAATCGTTTTATTACATCAACCGCTTGATGACCGTTTAATTAGTCGAAATGGCGATCTCAATTGCCCGCCAAGAAGCTGAGATTTGACAGCGTTGCACTGTTTTCTTTTGGGGAGCCATTCAAGAAAAGTATTATGCCGACAAACCAAAGACAATTGAGTATTTGAAGGCCAACATGCGTGATGTCATTGCCGAGATACGACTACATGCAGTCGAAAAAAGGGACGAAAATAGCTTCGATTGGATGAGGAAATATGAGGCCAGCTGCGACAGCCATAGGAATGAAAAAATATTAAATTCTTAACCGCAACTATTGTATTTATGGTATGTATGTAACAAAGCAAATATTTGCTAAAATGGGGAGAGCAGTTAGCCCAACGTTTAACGACACAACCATTGCCAGAGTGGAAGCAAATCAATGCTGGAATAATCTGGCGAAATGAGATCCCAATATACTGTAATTGGCACAAAGCTAATCGATTGGTATACAAAAACCTAGACGGACGTAAATCTTCATCTTCTATGGTTGAAAATCGCTGATTAAACGGTTACTAATCTTTTACAGGAGAAATTCGTATTAACTTCTACCGCTAAGTCTCTCTTCTTAAAAGGTTACTCTACAGGCCACTGCTATTTGAACTAAAATGTAGAATAAACCACTCACCACCAACAATGTTTAGCTAAAATGTTTCCTTTCCCCTTTTATTACAATTACAACAAAAAATAAAAATAAACAAACCTAACTCTAATTGCCCTTGTTTTTTTTTGTTTTTTTTCTTTGGTTGTTAGTAGTGTATACCTTCATTAAGACTATGTAAGGATTAAAGGTGAAAAAAAAGGAAAAAAAAAGGGAAAGAGGAATACTAGAACATACAGTGGCACAATATTGACTTTCAAAAGCCAACAAACCTTGCAAATATGTTTGCACCCTTTGAGTACCAACAATAAAAAGAAAAAATAAGAAAAACTAAAAAGAAAGTGGAAATGGATGTCAATGAACGTTAGAAACGTTTACTTGTGATATTAACGACTGACTGACTGTCAATCTTTTATTTACAATTTAAGTTTTACAAAAAATATTTTCTCTGAATTTCAAGTTTGAGGTGACAGCAGTTTGTCAATGTAATGATGCAAAAGAAAAGGAAATTTTGCAAATTTTCTTAATGAAATTGAATTTTGAAAAGAGAAGAATTTTTAAAGTATAAACATGAAGGTTTAGGTCTTAGCAGCCGTTAAATTAGGGCTGCGCAGGTTATTGTGTTATAATCTCGGGATAGAAATATGATGATTTGAAAAAGTCCTACTCCAGCCCTTTTGTAGTTTAATGAATGCATTTTAGTTTAGCTGACGCGGTATGATGTCGCCGTGTATAGTAGATAGTGTTTGCTTATTAGACGGAAGGCCACGCTTCAAACTCGAAGCCAGACAACCCCAATGAAACTAAATTCGTAAAAAAAATATTTCTTCAGCGACTGCCTCTTAGGATATTTCTAGCAAAAACTCTGAGAGTAAATGAAATTGCGATAAAGAAGTTTCTTAAAAATCTGCCTTTCGGAGTCGATTTAAAACTGGTCCAGCCATGTAGAGGCAAACACTTTTCTATTCTTAAATATCATTCTCCTGATTAAGACATCTTGACAAACATATTCACTTCTGTCCTCTAACCAGTGTTTAAATAATTAACGAACTTTTCCGTAACAATAGAAATACGAATATTTATTGGAATCTTCTTTTTTTTTCTTTTAACGTGTATGAATTTCAGATGTAGATCACTTTACTCATTCATTAATTTGTAAATACATTCATATGCTCATGCATTATAAGCGTGTGCATATTAAAATTGCATGACAGAAACAAGAATGATTATGACAAAAGAGTTTTTGTTTTTGTTCTTTATATTGAGGGTGTCAAATTCGTTTTTTTTTTATGAATGAATTTCTGCCATTACAGAAACTATAAAAAAATTTATTCTCCAGGAAAAGCCAGCGGCAAATTACGTATAATATTTCAGTAGCAGCAGTAGCAGCAGCAGCGGCAGCAGCTGCACACAAATATGAATAAATTGTTTCCACCATTTTGACATGCATCCGGTTAAACAATAAAACAGTTTTTTATTTGCCGTTCTTTTCGTTTTTTATTGCATAATTGCTTATATTTTGCCGTTACTTCCTCATTCTCTTTTACTACCCGTTTTTTTTTTCATGCTAAGGTTGCTCATATGCGATGGTAATGATCTGAACAGTTTTTTTTCATGTGAAGGTGTATGAGTTTTTCTTAATGACTTCAATTTCAAAGAGGATGACGTGGAGAGAGAGAGTGAGAGAGAAAAAGAGAATCTGTTTTTGAAGACGATGGCTGTAGCATTAACAGATGAATCTTTGTTATCAAAAACTGTGCTCTTTTTTTGGAAATTTCTTATGAAAAGGAAAGAAGTTCTGAGTAAAAATGTGTTATACTGGCAGGACTTCCGAAGAGAAAATTTAATTAAACTTTAGTTCTTTAGCATCATACTTAGCCAGCCATTTCCTATTATCTTGCATTATCTGGATAAATCATACCTGCATGATATGAGACATATGGCCGTATGAGAACAGAATAGTCCTACTTTGTATACACGCAAGTGTTTTAAATAAATTTTGAACTAATATAACGGAATAAATTGGAATTGCATAAAGGCATTTAAAGAAGAAAAAATAAAACGTAAAGAAAGAATGTTTTGACATGTTCAAACAAAACAAAAAAAGGGATACACCAACTTTAGCATAACAAAGTGTGAACAATTCAGTCCATAGCTCGTAAAACGAAGTGCATTCTATACATGCAACATAAGGCACTAACATTCCTTTCCTTTTCCTGATAAACGCATTTTAAAAGAATAAAAGAGAGGTAGGACCCCATTCAATCCATTCTCTTTAACTCAACCATTCATCGTTAAAAAAGCGAGAGGCAAAAGATACATACTGGCATCATAAACTATATATGCACAGTGGAATGTGGAATAGCCTTTTTAAGTGAATACGCACTTTTGATGAAATCAAAATCAGTCAATCAATCAATCAA
>QOCX01001435.1:0-18245 GCA_005959815.1 Sarcophaga bullata | reverse complement strand
CCATACATACATACATACATACATACATACATCCATACATACATACAAAGCACTGACGAGGATGATGCCAAATATTGGAGGACCAAATCCATTTAAGAGAAGAATAATAACGAGGGTTGTAATCTCGATAATGTTATATGCTTGCCCCATATGGTCGGGGGCACTCTCCGTGGGGATAACAAGGAGGAAACTGACCTCGGTGTATCGCCAAAGCGCGATCAGGCAGATTTGTGGCTTTAGGACAGTGTCTGATGAAGCGGTACTGGTATTGGCAAAGACAATACCGATAGACATATTGACGGATGAGATGAGGCGGATATACTTTCGCCGTCTCGAGCATCCGGGACAAATTGATCGGAATGCCGAAGGACTTCCATGCACAAATGGCAGTCACGGTGGGAGAACAGATTAAAGGGGAGATGGACATTTCACCTTGTTCCTGATATAACCCCTTTGATGGAGAACAATCATTGCGAGCTGAATTATTTCGTGACCCAGTTCCTAACTGGTCATGGATGCTTCAGGAAGTACCTGCACAGATTTCGACACGATACTTCCCCTATTTGCCCAAGCAGTGTAGATGAGGAGGAAGATGCGGAGCATATTTTAACATGCTGCCCCAGATTTAGTGTGTAGGGGGTGGGTTTAGTACGTAGGCACCAGTGATGGTGAATCGTGCACTCTTTTGTTGGACAGAAGAGTCTTTCGAAGATTCCCCCCTCCGGCCTAAGACAAAAAAAACATACATACATACATACATACATACATACATACATTGGCCATTACAACTCTTCATTCAGGATTACGACCTAGTTTCTCACCATACTTATATTGTCTCTTTATTTATCAGTGGCGGGACCTTCAATTTAATGTCGACTCCAAACTACAGATTTTTGTGAAATCTTGGTACAGCAATTTTTTTTACTATCTGATGAATAAAACACAGAAAAACTCTTAGGCAATCCTCATCATATGTGTGGTTATTTAATATCTGCTGCAAAGTAGGAGAGCTTGTCGTCGAAACAGTTCTAAATCTTTACGTTACCCAAAATCAAAACATTTTTTATGAATCATTCCTTAATAAGCTATTTATTAGAGGCCAGGAAGATCTAAAGCAATTTTACTATCCATGCGGCATCATACCTAAAAGCGTTCGATCGATTAAAGCACTTTTCTATCGCTTATTTAAGTGCAAAACAGATCAGATTGTCAAATTTTACAGCGTGTAGTATTATTGTCACGTATTGTTTATACGTCGTGTGGGACATGAAACTTTTTTTTTTTTTTTTGCATACGATGAAACTGCCAGAATTTGTGCGTATTCTTGCAGATACTGTGGACTTGATAGCTACGGTGGACTTTGAATATACAATATAAAAACATTGAAAACGAAAAGCAAAGAAAATCGTGACTGCAACGCCCAATCCAGAAAAATGTATAGGCACGATCTAAGGAATATACTGATAAAGAATTCAGTAAAGAAACAGAGAGACATAGCAGTCTTAAAAAGTGTCGAATCCGATTTCTGGGAGTAAATGCAACTGCCATGAAAACTGCAACTGCTCACGATACTTATATATAAAATTAACACACACAACATATGCGGTTGTGATAAGTGTTGTCATGACCACTTATGTATGTATGTACGATTGTATTTCTACTTTTGAATTTATTTCTATAAATTTCAAATTTTGTTTTCTCTTCGCTATCGTTACTCTAGTTTTGATGCCTCAGTGAAATAAATCTCAGCAATAAAAGTTAACTTTTATTATATGCGAGTACATATTTAACCAATTGATATTGATTTTTTTTCCCATAAAAATTGATTTCTTTTTTATTTTATTTCTGTTTATATTTTTTGTTATTGTTATTGCTGACTTAATAAAGTGATGAACTATAAAACCGACAAAAAAAAAAAAGAAAAAAATCCAGCATGTGTTGTTGGTGTTGCTCTACACTGTCATCTTCATTGATGAATTTTGTGCAAAGGAAAAGCTAATAAATTATGAAAATTTTCAGGAATTGAAGAAAATATTAACTGGGCCTCAATGACCATAGATAAGTATGTGATCCTGGCCCCTAAGCTTTTTCAAATGTTTTCATTATAAAATGTTTATCGCGAACCATCTCTACGTGATCATTACCCTTGAAATGCTTGCATAAAAGATGACAAATTCCAGTAAAATAGTTATGATAGCAAACCTGGAGCTCATGAAAACTAAAGAAACAAGCCAATGTTGTTTACCCACAAGTGCCAGTCTAATGATTCACATACGTTTGCAGTTTCTCCTTGAAATGTTTTTCTATTATTTTCCCATAAATTTTAAAAACTAAACAGAAATCAATTTCATTCTTTCTATTGGCAGCAATAAAGTTTATACTTTTTTTTTTGCTTTAAAATTTTATTATTATCGGCAATACGTTACAATACTTATGACCTAAGAAGGCAGTCATTATACTTCCAATTGCACCTTGAAATGCGAGTGCTTAGAAGGATAATAAAAGAAGTTTGTTGTTGCTCATCGCACATAGTTTAAACTGAAATAGTAAAACAGTAAACAGAATAATGCCACATTAAATATTAAAGAAAATCGAATTTGTGCAACGGATTCGANNNTAAAAAAATCAAACTTCACTTTTCATTTTACAAACTAGAGCAGGAAGATAAATCCACACAATACACAAGCATATGAAGAGCATTTGAGAATTTCTCCGCAGATCACCACAATAAAAATTGCGTGACTATAATATCAGTATTCAAGACTCTCTAATACACTAAATCGGACAATAATTCATTCCACCTCCATTGCTGTTTACCATTGCCGTAGTCTATTAGACGTGTGTTGGCTTATTAGACGTGCGGTTTCTGTTCGAATCTCAGGTCAGATATCTCCTACTAAGTGAAATAAGAAAGAAAATATTTCTTCGATGACTTTCTCTCAGCAGGTCTCTGGCAAAAACTCTCTGAGAGTAAATGAAATTTTTATGAAAAATTCTTTCAAAATATCTATCGTCTTTTGAGTCCGATTAAAACTGTAGGTCTTGCGACTCATGTATAAAATTCACACCCAACATAAGTGGTGAGAGAAGCTGGATGGTAATCTTGACTGAAGGGATGTAATGACCAATTATGTGTATTAACAAATATAACCATTAAGCCCTATTATTTCATTTACTTGGTCAAAGCTTCCTTCATATTTATAATCCGATGTCATCGTCAGTTCAAACACTGAGTAACATTGCTACAAACGTTATGACAAACGTTAATACATACCAAGCTTCCGAAATTTTAGTTTCCATTTCAAACATATTATAAGACGGTAAATAAAACGATTTAGGCTTGTGCTGGTACTGGACTCTATGATCGTAGAGTCTAAAAACGACAATTTCGTTTTGGACGACTATAGCCGTCATGCCACAGCGTGAGTTTCGCTATGACGGATATATGCGTCAACGTGTTAATAGAGATATAAAATATAAGGAACCGGAATGCAAACATTTACTACTCAATTGAACAAGTCCTGTTACAACCCACTATTGTTTACATTTGTGTAATATTGGGTCAACGAAAAAAAAATTGTAGGAAACAGATAATACATACTAAGAGAGGTTTAAAGATATATGAACATTTATACTAAAGAAATACGAAAGTCCATTAATAAATTTGTCTATCTGAGGCTACATAAGGCCTATTATTGATAAACAACAATAAGGTTGGTAGATAACAGTAATTCGGATGATTTCCGTTCCTTATTTATTCCAACTTGTTGGGAACTTTAATGGAAATAAAATTACTAGCTAGAAATAGCATAGTGGAATGATTTAAATCTGGTTGGATGATAAAAAAAAAACATTTTCAATATGATTTTGAAAAGTAACAGTTAGGAACCTTGGCCATTGTCCAAAAAGCCTCATCATACCCATCATAAAGAATCAAATCAATAAGGAAAATCATAGGAAACTCGGGCAGCGTTACATCTATAAGGATGATCAAGTTATTTTCTGTTGTAAAATTGTATAAAACCAGATGCGTTTGTAATTATATTTCCCACAGAGTATTATAAAACCTACCCACAAACATACCTTAATAATTGAACATATTTTCTCTTGAGTATGGTCATAAGTTTCCGGAATATTATAAAAATATGCTTTGATATCCTTGATATCCTTGATATCCCTGATTACTACAGTAATTGTTCGTTGCTGCTTTACGATGAAAACTTTTGAGACCAAATATTGTTGCAATGGTTTGACAAGCAATTTTGCCTTTGGTTTGCCCTTTCCTTTCTCCCCTTTTTAGGTAGTCGTAACACATCTGACAATAGAAAACTCCTTGTGTACTCACATTGGTCAACAAAAGAACAAAAATGAAGATGGAAATGAAAATGTCTGTAAAATTGAAAGTATTTTCCCAATTGAATGTATGTAGTATGTGGTCCTAGGGGCTTTCATTTTTATTTTGACCACAAAATGTTCTTTGTTGTCTTAAGAGCAAGAAAGAAAGTTGCATTTGTTAAATTTGATTATATTTGTATGTGCATGGGTACGTTTTGTTATTATTTCCGGCTCTTTTATGGTTCAATAGAAAGGTTCTCAGTTGTAAAAAATCCTCAAGGATTGTTGAAACAATTTGAAATATCTTGTAGCAAATGCTTTGTACAACATAAATAGACATTAAAACTCTCATACACACACACACACTTATATTCACAATATATGCACAAAATATATTCCACAGGCCAATATAGGTACGATTAATTTATAAGACTTTAAGCCCTTTTGGATATTATAATCCTATTGAAAGTTTTTAAATCCATTTACTAGGTCTGATTTGCATATTCCTTTAGCAACAACGTTATCCTTCACACACACTGCAATTCAAATACAGTGATACTGTCGTATTAAGCTTTTGTTTGACTTTTGATCGACTTTCTTGCTTAAACCCGGTCATAATCGGGTATATTTAAGTAACCATTTCCAAATCATGGTTTCTGTCCATGCTTCTTCACTACACTCGATTTGACTAGGAGGGATAAACAAGAACGAGAGAACGAAATCCACACTGAAGTACATTGATTTCGGATTCCAAAGGCTAGGGCATCACAACTTAGAGATATGTATGCTTTTAGACAAAGATAGAGACAATTATGAACAATCTATGCCTATTTACATACATAATGACCATTATAACCCTTCAGTCAGGATGCCGGCCTAGCTTCTCACACCACCTATGTTGAGTATGTTAATTACATACATGAGTGGCGAGAACTACAGTTTAAAGTCGACTCCGGACGACAGATTTTTAAAGAACTTTTCATGGCAATTTTATTTACTCTCAGAGTTTTTGCCAGAAATTTGCTGAGAGGAAGCCGCCGAAGAAATATTTTTTTCATATTTCGTTTTTGATGACTGACCGGGGATACGAACCCTGTCCTTTCATATAATAAGCCAACACATTACCTACTACACTACGGCGACTTCAAATCTATGCTCATATAGGATAGTATAATAGGTTGTTCATGAAATGTCTTTGTCGGTCTATCTATTTATCCAAAGGGAAAAGCTCTTCTCAAACCAAGTGGGTTTAAGGCAAGAAAAACTCTTGTCGACTGTTCCCAACCAAGTGAATTTCAGTCAAAGTCAGAAAGCTTTTGTTGGCAAATTGGAATAAGAGAACATCTGAGACATTCATCAGACTAATACTGAACGGTATTGTAGACATAGGCTACAGTTATTCAGAAATAAGATTTATTTGAGTCCAACATATAGATACTGTGACGAAAAGAATGAATGAATGAAGTGAATACTAGGTGTTAAGCAGGAAATTGGCATTGTTGACAACGAATTTAAATTTGAAGGGGACTACAATAGATCATCGGAATACATTCTTGAAACGAAACGGCTGATTGCATACTAGCTGTTAAGCAGGAAATTAGCATTGTTGACACCGAACATAAATTTGAAGGGGACTACAATCGATCATATGGTCTTGACAATAATAAAAACAATCCATCTATCCACCATTAAATTCGAACATCAAGCATTTTTAATTTATTTATCAAAGTAGCCTAGTAGCATATTAAACGTGAGGCCACGGTTCAAAACACAGGTCTAACATCTCGAACAAAACGAATAATGAAACTCTATTTCTTTGGTGATATTCTTTCAGCAGATCTCTGGCAAAAAATCTGGCACTAAGAAAAACAAAATTCTCATGATAAAATTTCCCAAAAATCTAGCGATCAGAGTTGAGTTAAAACTGTATGTCCCCTCACTCATGTATAAAAAGAACACACAGTATATCATATATGGTGTGAGAAGCTAGGTCATTAGTATGACTGAATGATTGTCAAAATACAGAATTGCAGAAAAGAATATAAAAAACAAGAACAACAAAACTTCAAAAGATTTTTATTTTCTTTTGATTTACGCCACTGTCTTCAATTGTATTTATCACACGTTAAAAGCATAAACTTGCTTTAAAAGTTTAAGTATCGACTTGATTTTGTGGTAAAAAGGTTTTTTTTTTTGTAAGCATATTAGTTTGTGTATTTAATTGATAATTATTTCAATAAATTTCTATCTCTTTCTACCACTCTCTCTCTCTTTCTCTCTCGGGTATAGAGAATATTTTCAAAGTATGTGGTAAACCATGAATTATTGCAACTTTATTCACTTTACGAAATACCTCTACAAAGAAATTAAAACAGTACAGTGTGCGGTTTTTATGTTGCAGACTTAAAACGTTCACAGATTCAATAATGTTGTCAATATTTCAAGAACTATTGGATGTGACAGCTAGAATTTAATGTGTGTGCATATACATAAATTGCTGCAGTATACCACAAAAATACTTTCTTATGCTGTCTAGTGTGTGAAATTATCATTACAATAATGAATTCAAATAAAGGATTATGAGTTTACTTTCCAAATAATGAGTGACGAGGTCATATGAAACTTGGTTATGCATTTTAGAAAGTTCTGCCTTGATTACTTATTTATTAAGTAGAATACAAATGCAAATTATGTTGCAGTTTTTATGAGCTGTAATAGACCAGAGTCGCTAGTGGAACCCTAATAAAATCAGCTTAGCACACTACATATATTTTCTAACATGTGTGTTAAGATAAATTTAAATTTAACTAGCAAAGACAAAAACCAAAAATTTTTAACATAGCTAATGTTAAAGTTAACAGAGCAATGTCAAGTGGTTAACAAAAAAATATGAAAAATAGTCAAGGAAGAAATCAGCCAAATATACGATTCCATTCCTTAAAAATTATTGTCCATACGTGCCTGAGTGGAACAGCTACTCAAGCAATACGGACTGTTTTAAGAAAATGGAAAAAACTTAGACAAAAAAGGCCTTTTTTGTTTGAACAATGTCTGGGTAGGATGTATCCAATATATCCAATATTTTGGACACATGGGATTTGCTGCACATATCCCACTATATTGGAATTGTAGTCTAAGGTGTCCCTAATAAAACCAAATAAGTGGTATATCCCAAATAATTTTGGAACTTGANTCGGGCTTCAAAAATTCATTATGTTAACATAGTACAGAGTCTGGGTAGGGTGATCGATATTGTGGAAAAATGGGACTTGCTGCAGATATCTCACTATAAACGAATTGTAGTCTACGGTGTCCCTAATAAAACCCAATAAGTGGTATATCCCAAATAATTTTGGAACTCGCTATATCAGGCCACAACAATTCACTGAAATTCACGTCTAATAAAGACTTAAAGGCTCAGATCAAACCAGATCAGATATCTTCAAAAAAAGAAACATGAAAAAAATAATTAATTTATTCAACGACACCTCTCAGCAGATTTGTGGCAAACCCTTGATAACAAATAAAATTGCAATAAAAATCTGTTGTTTCGGAGTCGACAGAATTACATCCGGGCATATCTATCTTACAAGACTAATCTATAATACTGAAGAATGTAGGAAAAAAAATAAATTTCCTAAGAAATTAAATCTTTTTCGTTTCATGGCATAAACATTTCAATTTGATATGGAATTATGTGCTTAATTATTCAGTTGTCTTTTAAATATTTTTCAAAACAATATGATGGAAAAAACGAAATTAATAGAGGAAAATAATGAAAATATTAATCGACAAAAAATTTATGTTCTGAAGAAAATAATAAAACTTCGAAGATATTATTTAATTATTATAAATAAATTAATGATGCCTTTATTATTTAAGGCATACTTGATGCATAAGAACAGGTTTTAATTAGAATTTCAATTAAAATTTTCTAAATAGCACATTGCTGAAATAATTTTCTTAAGAATTTTAAGAGAATAAAATCAAATAGAAATGAAAATCAATTAAAGATTAAAATGAAGAAATTTTCTGGCAAAAAAATAACATGGATTTTCATTGATATTTCTTGTGTACAAATACCAACTATTTCCAATTCCCAAGCTAAAATATCAGTTACTATACCGCTCGATAGCAACGGAAAAGCTGAGAAAAAGCAGTCCAAAACTAAAGCTCTACTTTTGTTTAAAATAATTTTGAAAACAATCTATTTATCGTCCTTTATACATACATAATTAGGCATTACAACCCTTCAGTCAGGATAACGGCCTAGCTTCTCACACCACTTATGTTGTATGCGTTAATTTAAATACATTGATGCGGTACCAACAGTTTAAAAGTTCGACTCCGAACGACAGATTTTTGAGAAACTTTTCATGGCAATTTATTTACTCTCAGAGATTTTGCCAGAAATCTGCTGAGAGAAGCCGCCGGAGAAATATTTTTTCATATTTCATTTTCGATGCCTGAACCGGGGATAAGAACCCAGGCGTTTCATATAATAAGCCAACACATCACTACTAGATTACCATAAACTGTAGGTCTCGCCACTCATGTACAAAATTAACACACACAACATAAGTGGTGTAAGAAGGTAGGACGTTTAACTGAAGAGTTGTAATAAACAAATGTATGTATCGTATATGTAGGTATGTATATTTAAGACTTCGCGAATAGTGAGACGGGTATTGCCAACAATATGCGGAAATTTCTGCTCTAGAGGAATAGAGGAAAATTCAGCTTTTTGGAAACATTTTAAGTACGAAAACATTCGACAAAAATTATAAAAAATTTTTAATTACTCATGCCGTTAGTAGTCAAGGTAGATTAATAATGCTTGTAAATATTGTCATCATAAAATGCAAATAAACGTTATATTTTGTAAACAATATTACCTTAAGGAATCCATTGTATAAAAAAATTCTTTAAAATTTTTTTACTTTTTTCACTCACTGTTTAATAATTTCAAATATAATGCATTAACTAAAGCTTGTGTCTTATTCTATTAAATAAAATGGAAATAAATGAAGAAATTTCAATACTTGTTAACAATCACCTCAGGATAAACCTTGTTTTGATTGCCTTTAAGCACATTTTTTTATTTGGTAAAATAGAAAGTTTTTCTTTCTGAACATATTTTATACAATAAGATACTCATGCAAGAGACAATAAATTCTTAGAAATAAAATAATAACTTGCAGCACATATATTCTATTAAAACGAATATAATTAGACTGCAAAGGATTTTAAAAATATTTCCAAGAGAAAAATATGTAAAGAAAGCATGTTGAGAACGAGCTTGAGCTTGAGGTCGATTATATGATTCATGCAGTAACTGGTCATTTTAAATATTTTATATTTCAGAAATAATTGCAAAAGGAATCTCACATAACTCTTTACAAAAAAAAAAGAAAAAACTATAAATGAAGCAAAACAAAGAACAGAAAAAACTCCATCAAATTAATTCTTATTTCAAGTCTTTAATATTCGTTTCTCTAATTTTTTGTTTACTTTTCCAGGTTTTTACTGATTTACAGTAAACATAATTATCCTGAGTTTTTTTTTAACATTTTTTGGTCTTCATGAGAAAGAAAAACTAAAAAAAACCAACAGATTTCAAAAAAAGAAAAAAAACCATTACCAGCTTGTTAAGCTCCTGGAATTGCTAATTAATTTGTTTTCTGCTTTTTAAGGTGCAGTCAGTTTTTAAAAGCATTTTAACTGCCAATAACAAAACAAAAAATTAACTTTTTTCAACTTTTAGGAAGATAGTACGAGAAGAAATTTCAAACTACTTTCTACACTCTGCTAATATCATTAGTCAAATTAAAAAAGACGACGAAATTCTATTGCAACAACATCATCATTAAGCACAACAAGATGCATATCCCTCCGTCACACACTGACAGTCCCACATAATGCACAGAAAGTTATAACAATTTAATGATTTCCCTCCGAAAGTCTTTTTTTTAAATTTATTTAATTTGGAAAGAGAAGTTGCAGGTTGCACGATGTGTTACACATTAAAAATTTCACTTGAGAAAAAAAACTTCTCAAGTGAAAAAAAGGTCAGAGATGTGGCAAAGTAAACTTGCAATCAGAAGTGTTAAAATAATCATTCTTTAAATAATTTTATTTGGGAAATACTGAAAGGAGTGAAGCAGTACGATAGAGGCTACAGTAGAGTAGCAACGTTCATATCAACTATACCCCTGTTTTCTATACATACACTCAGTAAATTGGCATCAATCAGTAGTTAGAACATACAACGTATACTCGTAATTGGTCATTATACAAGCTTTCAGTCTGGATTAAGACTTAACTTCTCATACATCACCTATGTTGTGTGTATTAATACATATATGAGACGGAATTTTCAGTTTAAAGTCCACTCCGAAGGACAATTTTATTTCTTTCTTTTTTGCGGAATTTTCTTTGGTAAATTTATTTACTGTCAGAATTTTTGCCAGAAATCTGCTGAGAGGCATTCGCCTAATAGATCATTTTGCTGAAGATGTTTGACCTGGGGTTTTAACTGTAGCTTTACGTCTAATAAGTCAACACACTCTCCACTTATTAAACGCATGGCCGTTGTTCAATACCTAGAAAAGGAATAAAATATGAATTTAGTTACTAAGGCGATAAAAAATGATAAAACCCCCACAAATCTCTGTTCCACCTGTACTACTTTAAAGAACCTAAGGTTTCTAAACCATCTAGCTTCAAATACTTAAATATCTCAGCTTTCACCAGCTTAAAATTCATAAATTTACTCGTATTCCTGTAAGAAACACCAGTTTAGTTGTTGGCTTGAATCAATTCTATTCATCTTATGAAAAGTTATTTTTATTATTATTATAATGAAAAAGTAACTTAGTACTGCGACCATACGATCTATTGCACTCCCCTTATACTTTATAGGCAGACGTCGGCACTAAAAGCCACCGGTGGCCCAATAACTTCGGCTTTTTACACACATAGGACACGAACATCAACAATGTTCGTTAAAAAGAGCGCAAAATTGCATTCAGTTGCTTGTAATTTTCTAAAGAAAAATGTTCATGTCGCTTTTTTCTCAGCTTTCAATTATACACCCAAAAAAATATTATAGTAGGATTCACTATATTCCAATGAGATTCACTAATAACAAAGAGAAATGATCTCCTTTTTTGGAGGAATATTTGTCAAGTTAAATACGCAGTCTTTAGGGATTTGGCATTGTACATTTTTTCTATATATTTCCACTACATACATACATATACTACATATTAGGTTACACTAGAAAATATTACTAACAATTTTCCTCTAGCTTATCACATTCCTCTCACAAATACACACACATTTCTATCATGTTCTCTTTGTGCCGACGTCTGTTTATAGGGTATTCTTGTAATATCTCGTTAAAATTTATTCAACATGCTGTTCGGTGTCAACAATACAATTCCCTACTGTTCGGTGTTAACAATTGCCTGCCCAGCAACTGGTACTGAAACATTTGTACTGGATTGCTTGTTTGTCAGCGTGGCAAGATTCATAGGGGATCTCTTAAAGATTTAAAGAGGATTTGACTGAGGAAGCTGTTATAGAAATAAGCCTGTGTAGGAGAGAGGTGTTTTATTGTCTTTAAAAGTGTAGCAGGATTGATTTAAAAAAGTTGAATTTTAAAATCATGCAACAAGATTCTGAGTATCAGTAGCCTCGCCTCTCCTGTAGAATTAATTTTATGAACATCGTCATTTTAATGATTAGTGTTAGGATTTTGTAGGGATTTTGAATACAGACAACTAAGCTTGATAAGAACTCCGATTCTACTTTCCCTTGTGATTTTGCAGCTCTAGCAAGTATTGGTATAAATAAGTAGAATCAGTAAGGATTACGGCATAGCTTCTCACACCACTTTTGTTGTGTGTGTTAATTTTATACATGAGTGGCGGGACCTACAGTTTAAAGTCGACTCCAAACCACAGATTTTTTAGAAACTTTTCATGGCATTTTTTATTTACTCTCAGAGCTTTTGCCAGAAATCTGCTGAGAGGAAGTCGTCGAAGAAATATGTTTTTCAGATTCGAACCTTGGCCTTTCGTCTAATAAGCCAGAACACTACCTACTAGACTACGGCGACTGATCGTGCATTTAAGCAACTCAAATATGACGTGAAGTGGGCACTCTAATTGGAGTTATTTTACGAACTTTCTCTGTAGATTTGTGGTTCATTTTTTATATTCTTCCAGTGAACAGCAATATTTCCAAGTGGTATAGTTAGACGGTGCTATGTTAGGCTTTTCCATAATTGTTAATATGTTTATTGTCGTTTAATTTAAAAAGTAGTCTTTGCGTAGAATGTTTTACCAGATGTTTAAAAGTTAAAATTACTTATAAAGTTAGTTTTATCATTGACTGAGTTTAAATAGCGTAGAGGCAGGTAATATTTTAAAAAAGTTATCTAGATTGAAAAGTATGCCCGATAGCAATTTGTTTTGTTTTGCTATCTTGTGATACAGAAATTTTCAATGTTTCATGGTATTCTGATAACTGATTTATTCCACTACGGAAATCCTATTTCCACTTAAGGGGACAGAAAACAATACTCAAGTATCTTCTAAAATGTACAGTCTGTCAGTTGTGAATTTATATATAAAATATCGGCAAGATGTTAAAGAATCTTCCATAATTATGATGGATTTACACATTCATCATCTACTTGGCATATGTGATTGTCATTGTCATTTTTCTGACATTTTCTCTTGTAGTTGCTGTTTATAGTGAACAACTTGTTTGATTTATTAAACTTATAAAACTCCATAATTTTTTTTCTTTTCTTTTCATTCATCATGTTTTTTACTTTCTACTTGGAAAACTTTTTAAATATTTATTCACAGAATTGTACACTCGTCTGAATACGATTCAGTTCAGTTGTTTGCTTAAGATACCCTATAGAGTTGTCGAGCGGTGTAAGCGATAGCTTGAAGTAATGAATTGTGCCAATACGGAGGGTTCATTGTTTAAAAAATTTTTTTTTGAGGAATACTGAACACTGTCGGCTCTGAAATCCGGTGTTTCGCTTGTTTCCTTTTGTTTCTATTTGGTTGAAGGAGTCTAAATATGAAACAACATTGGGCCACATATCGAATCAAATAAAATTTGTTTATTAGGTGTCAAATGAGGCACAGCATTAGTATTATTCCAAAATCGACTATAAAAACAACATTGTTATCCTCATTTATTTACCATTCCGAAACTGGTCTTATATCACAACAATTCGACATCATTCTGTTGTAGAGATAAGACCAGGGTTCAAACCCCAGAAACAAAAATATAAAAAAAACAAACTTTCTTCCTCCAGCAGATTCGTGGCAAAAATTCTGAGAGTAAAAAAAAAATTGCCATGAAAAGTTTCCGAATCTGACTTTAAACTGCAGGTCCCCAGCCACTCAAGAAAAAAGGGAACACACACAATATAGGTGGTTTGAGAAGCACGATTGTAATCCTGACTGAAGGGTTGTAATGGCCAATTATGTATGTAACAAGCCAAACATTTTAGGCTTGTGAATATTTCAACTTAAGGATGCTTCATACGTTCTGTATTTGAGATAAGCTCCCAGGCATTTTATATATTTTATGGCGCGATCTTTCTTCATTTTATACCAATAAAAATGGTAGAAAATCCTTAATCCTTTGATCGAATCTTGAGCGTAAATCCTTTAAACATCTCGTACGATTTAAATTTAGTTTATCTGTATAAGAAGTACTGATGCCGTTCATTACTATTGTAAGGCAACCTAATACAAACTTCTTCCCTGTTTAGTATATGACATTTTGATGTCAATATTTACGCACCCATATACGGATAGTTTTCTGTTACATTTGTAACTGCAGATAAGTTACACACAAAAAAAAAAAAAAAATTTGAAGGAAAAACTTTTAAATTACACTCCACATGTTGTATGAAATGATAATACTTTACGCACAGTAAGTTTTTGCTCGCCTAAACCCTAACCAACATATGACATGACACAAGAAAAATATTAAAAATGTCAAAAAGTAATGATTTTAATATAAATTGAGTGAACTTTTTACAGACAAATTTTTCTTATTCATCGTATATATACATACGTATGTATATCCAGCATATATTTTGTTACACGCCCATAACTAAGTTTACTCCATGTTTATCCCATTATCAAATTATACATCACCAGTACAAATTTTGCTTCAATTCCATATGTAAGTAAGTAATGAGGGATGTATTCCACCATTATAGGATTGATGATTATTCAGGCCATACTATCATATAGTTTCTATGCGCGTCAAGTGTGAAAACTGCTACTGAAATTTAGGCATCTTTTTTTTTTTAAAAACGGCAGTAGTCAAGTAGGAAGTGGTGAGTGATTATTAAGACCTAAAAGCCAGGGTTCCAACCACAGTTTAGAAATGCTGAAGCAATGCGTGATATTCGCTCAAGCAATCATATGTGATAAAAACCCTGAGCAGTAAATATAACTGGCTTTGAAAAGTTTTCCTGCAAAGCAAAATCTTAGTTCGAAGGCTCGACTTTAGACTGTAGCCTACTATGGTGCCAAATGGGATTAAATTTTTAAAAATCTCGGGATTCGGGATTTCGAAATCCCGTTCTTCGAAATCAAAATTTATCGGAAATTTTTCGATCCCGAATAGTTTTCGATAGATCCCCGGGATTTCGGTTACGTGATGTTCGCCGATTGGCATCCCTATGACTACTACTACTTTCTATCCATAAAGTAATTACATACACCACAGCAGAGGTGGTGGTGGTCGCTGACGAAAAGGTTGTTATCGTGGCTAAAATGGTTGTAATGACCTATTAAGGTAAACAAGAATTTTCATAAACGCGCGAAAATAACTCTGCTCGGGAACAGATTTACATCAATAATGAAATCGGCAGCTCATATTGGCATATTTTTTATTTTAAAGTGATAAAGAAATTGCAGAATGGTGGAGCAGCTTCCAACTAAACTAAGTTTCGAATAAAACGTATGTTTTATTTCAAAAGTTTTATAAACGTATTGAGCACCGATCGTAGCTGTTACCCTTTCATATTTGGTCAGTGTTTTGACTGCTCTTTCCTTAGAAAGAACTTAGCTTTTTCTAGAGTTATAACATAGTAGCTTTCGCTTTCAAAGACATTACAACACTTCAGAGATAGGAGCTACACCTATCTTTTAACATAGAATTGTCTAGTGGGTTAATTATATACAAGGTTGGCAGGACCTACAGTTTAAAATCGACTTCGAACAACACTCTCAGAAAATTCGTCAAAAAATCTGTTGAAATGAAATCGCCATAGAAATACTTTTTCTATGAAGCATAGCCTTTGCCTTTAAGAAGTCACAACACACCAACCTACTAGACTGCAGTGACTTCCACCAAAACCCACCTAAAGTCATAAAGTGTCTCATAAGAGTTACATTCACAGTAATAGTGCGCAAGCTAACTTTACTAGCTATGTCACAGGTGCGGTACACGATTAAAAAAAAATAATAAAAAATCTATTAAAAATCATGTCTAATCGTTAGTTTTATTTAAAATCAATTTAAAAATTACTTCAAAAATAATTTTTCAATTCAATAGAGGCTAAGGGTTCAATTTAAGGTATGAACATTTATGAAGATTTCATAAACAACAAAAATAAAATAATATTTTAAATATAACAACACAATAATATTTAATATTTTACAAAAATTATTGTTAATGGAAAATAAATAAAATTCTATAAATCCCAAAGGATTAAATAGAAAAAAATTATACAAAAACAAAAATAAATTTTTATAAAACCATTTATGGAATCATTTTCAACAAAAAAAAAAATTAAACTTCTTAACCTCACAAAAATAAATAAATAAATACCTTCATAAACTGTAAAAACAGAAAACAGAACAGAATATAAAGCATAAAATCAATAAATGAGGTTAGTTATGAATTTCTTCCGTTGATTTTACTTTCAAATAAATCTAAGTTTTTTGGGGTAAAATTTTCATTCAAACACCAACCCTAATCCTTTAGGGAGGGTATTAAAAAGTCGAAATTAAATAAAATCTTAAGGCATGCACTTTGTAAGAAGAACCTTAATCAAGTGATGTAAATATGAAAAGCTTTTTGGGTAGAATCCTTTGCTAAGTTGATTGTATATCAACAGATATTTTTAGATAAATCAACCATCAACGTAGTATATTTTTCAAAACACACCAATATATGCAACTCGTATGTACCATTTAGGATTCATGTATGATACATGATTGTTACAATTTCGTTAAGATTGAAAATAAATATCACTGAAAAAGAAGTCCTTGTAAAATCCATATACGCAAGAATGAATAAAAATGTATCTAAATGGGAATTCGGAACTCCTATCTTGTGGAAATACAGTGCGTTACATATTCTAAGATCTTTAAGGCACTTGCGAATCAATTTTTGTCTTCAATATAACAGACAAGGCTTTAAAACAGACAAGGCTTTATAACAGATGAAGACCTTATAAAGATAAAGGCTTATAACAGATGAAGAACTTTATAACGATAAAGGCTTTATAACGGAAGAGATTCGTGACATGTGGTATGTTTCCTATCAAAAATTACCAGACCAAAGATGATCATATTGGGCACCTTGCCCACCTTTTTAATTTGTGTTGAGGGCTACGAAATGTAGTTCAAAAACTGCCAATGTCAGCTGAAAAAAAAGCACAATTTCCGACAGTTGAGAGACATCCACTGGATCGAACTGTTAAAAGAGCCAGGTACCGAATAACATATATCGTGTGCTGTAGCTCTTTGCATGACAAAAACCATTAACTTTGTGGCTGAAAAACAATGTTTAATCTTAAAAGAATGTCTGAAGAATTTGTTTTCAAAATATTTTTTTTAATTTTTCAAAAAAAAAAAAAAAAAAAAAAAAAAAAAAAAATTAAATTTTTGTCGATTATTATTCTGCGTGAATAACTTGTCTTGCAAAGTGCAAAAAACAACAAACAATGAAAATCTTTTAATAAGGCCACACTGTTGAGTTTTGTGCACATGTACATACATGTTATCGATTATGAGTAAATAAATTAGAAATACCAATAAAATATTCCCATGTTTGTACAGCAAGGTCAGACATTCTTAATATATTTTCTGCTGAAGCAATCTATTCCAAATAAAAGAAAAGAAAAAAAGAATGAAAAAGAAAAGAAAAGAATTAAAATTTGTAACTTATGTTTACAAATAATGATTGTTTATCGAAAAACCGGTTTTTAAATTTTGAACAAAAACAGAAAAGAAAAACAGGGTTTCCTACCGAAACTGCAGCAACAAAAAGTTACTTCAACTTGTAACAACACCCCTGATTCTTATGATATAAAGTTTTATTTGGAAATTTATGTCTTTATTGCCTGATGATATTAGAAAACAAGAAATTTGGGCACATTTTCTCTTAATGTTGTTTATAAAATGCTTTAAAATTATCTTCATATTTATTAGATTTAATTTCAAAATCAAAATTATCTCAAAGAGAAATTTATTTGATAAGCTCAACAAATCATAGTTTTTGGAAGTTTAAAATCGACTTCGAACAGCAGATTTTTGAGAAGCTTAGTCGTGAAAATTTTATTAACTCTTAGAGTTTTTGCCAGAATCTGCTGAGAGAAAGTCTTAAGTCCCAGAAAGTCCTAAAATTAGCTCCTAAGCAAGTGACCTTCTTCAGATGGATACTGTTAATCCTCTAACAGTGCTCTGTTAAGTGCTAATTTTGTTCTGTTAAGGGCAAATTTTGCTCTGTTAACGCTAAATGTGGCCCGGCTAAAGTTTATGGATTGCGTCTTGGATTTTCAAATTCGAATTTAACTTCACACGCATAGAAAATTACCTCTCAGCTTTAGAAATTTCTGAAGAATCCCATAA